>CM035165.1:33353200-33504761 GCA_020205615.1 Panax quinquefolius
TATATATATTCTTAATTATTATATAATTAAAATAAAAGTTTATTTTAATTTTAAAATAAAAAGTTTATTTTAATATTAAAATATAAAGTTTTATTTTAATCTTAATAATTTATAATTAAAATAAAAATTTATTTTAATTTTAAAATTAGAATTTCATGCTAACTAATTAGAGTTGGAATTGGATTCCATGATAACTAATTAGATTTGAAATTGGATTCTATTTTTCCTTAAATAAAGGAGTTTATTTTGATATGAAATTAGATTTCATATTATTCAAAAAATAAAAGAGTTTATTTGTGAATAGGAAAAAGAATCGAGAATTTCCTTAAATAAAAGAGTTTATTTAAATATGGAATAAGATTTTATATTATTCAAAATAAAGGGAGTTTATTTGTGAATAGGAAAGAATATCCGTGTTTCCTTTAATAAAAGTTTTTTTTACATGGAATTGGATTCCATAATTAATTAAAATAAAAGAGTTTATTTTAATTAATAATTTTTTTTACATGAAATTGATTCCATAATTAATTAAAATAAAGGAGTTTATTTTGATTAAAGATTTTGATTAAAATAAAATAGTTTATTTTATTCAAAATTGGATAAATTAAAATAAAATAGTTTTATTTTTATTTAAATTTGGATTAAAATAAAGGAGTTTATTTTGATTCAAAAAATAGATTTTATACTAACTAAATTTGCCCATTAAATGATATCAATATATATATTAAATATTTATTATTCATGAGATGAATGTTATTTATTGATGCATATGGTGATGTGTATGATAATAAATGGGATTGATTATGGACTATTGACCCAATATGATTGGATTTTATTTTAGTTGGATGCATGAATGTATGGGTTTTATTAAATGGGGTTTCATGTACTTTCATCTTCTCTAATTTTTCTTAATGTAAATTCTATCTCCCTCCTATGTACTTCCCCTCGCTCAGCGATCAAGGTTTCTATTTATTTTAAATAGTTTTGTAATAGGAATAGTTAGATTTAATTTTGAAGAATTGGAGATCGAACAAGGAGGCTAAGAAGAAGCTTGTAATAATGGAGCAGGGTTTAAATGTAATAGTTATATTTAAATATTATTTCTTGCACCCCTAGGGTTTGACCTTTTGGTTCACTTGGTGGCTCTAGTGAACCAAACTAGAATAAAAGTCCATAATCAATCAGGGTAGAATATTGTATTCTATATGTGCAATGCTATACTATATATATTATATATTATGCAAACATGCTTAGCATGTTCATTAATATGACGCGTATTTTATATATATATGTGTATGCATGCTAAACAAGATGAGACAAATTAATAACAAACCCCTCAATTTTTATATTAAGTCCTAAGCGTTCAAAGATATTTGGAATATCGGACGTCAGCTTTCTAGCATGATAAAATTAATAGAGTATTAAATATTTAATATGAGTTTGTTGTGTCACCACAAGGCAAGTATTAAGTATTTAAGATGTTAATTTATCACATTTGATGCTTATAAAGAAAATTGAACAATATTGTTTTGTTGTCAGGTCACCACAAGGATGATATTTTCTTTTTGAATATATGGAGTGCTAGGTCGGACTTAACTTGGATAATTTTGATTCGGATGTGCCACCACTTGATCAAAATAATCTAAGAGGCAAAAGAAAAGGAGTTGCATAGTTGATGTAATTGATAAAAAGTTGTCTACCTATTTATTTATATATAGTTTGTTGTGTCATACTTTACAAGGCTATATACATTTGAAATGGGATCCTTATTCTCACTAGCAAATCTTTAATTAGATTTTTGCCGAACTATATAAGTGAGGGTAATATAGTTTGAAGAAAATAGTGGAGATACCAATTTAAAACAAGACCTAAATTATTTTGGTAATTAATAAAAGAATGTATGTTAAAATGTTGTTAATTACAAATTCATTTACTAAATTTTACAATGTCTAAAATTACTATCACCGCAGCATATTAGATGTTAAATTTAATTGGATAGAATTAAACGGATTGGTTAAGGAATATGAGAATAGTTCTCATAGGTGAAAAAGTTTATCTTATGTCCTTAATACGCCTATCCTCGCGAATGGTTGCGCATAATGCCTCGAGGAAGACATTGCTACTTTTAGAAAGTGGCAAGATGATGCACGCGATTGGCTCGATGCATCGCTTTCGCATCCATGAGTAACGAGCTTCCACCACAAAGATGAAACTATGGATGCTCTACTATATTCCTGCACATCAGTAGTTGATGGTGAGGAAAGTGGGACCGGATAGATATCGATATCTAAGGAGCTCTTCCGATCTAGAATGGCCAATGGCACTATAAATGCAGAAAAAAGTTCTTAACATAATCAATTTGATTGATCAATTAGGACAAGCTGGTTTTGTCATGGATGGAGAGTTGAGCCAAGATTTGATCTTTGCACTCACTCCCCGGACTCCTTTCACAATTGTTGTGAATTTTTCATATGAACAAGCTAGATATCAGCCTCGCTGATTTGGTTAACATGTTGAAAAATGTTGAGAGTCACTTTCCAACCAAGAAAGACCAAGTCTTACTGGTAGGGGCCAAAGGATCTTCTGAAAAGAAGAACGATTCAAAGAAGGTAAATAGAAAGGCATAAACAAAGGATAATAAGAACAAAACTAATATGGATAGCAAAGGAGTTTGCTTCCACCGCAATAAGCCCTGGACCTTCGGAAAGAAAGCATGAGAAGCATCTCTTGAGAGGCTAACCAAAGAAGCTTAGTGAAGTTTCGGTTCATAATCGCTTTTGTTCATGATTGAAATAAATTTTTCTTTAAGTCAAGGTTCTACTTGGGTATTGGATACCGAGCTTTGGTTATCATAAATATAGATTTATGAAGGGACCAAGCGAAGTAGAAAGTTAAACAAAGATAAGAAATCCTATGTGTGAGGAAAATGAAGCAAAGGTTAACTGCATTAGCCATAGAAACTTATAGTTTACCAATGCCTACAGCAAATCTATTAAGTCAATAAGTTGTTATTGTATTCAGGTTCTTGTTAAAATATTATTTTCATTTTATTGTTGGACAATGAAATCTTTGGTATTATAATTAAGAACAATTGTTGTTCTATTTATAATAATAATATTTTGTATAGAATGGAATATTATTTAATAAATTTTGTATACTTGACTTACGTGAAAAATATATTTTGCAAATTGAACAAACTAGTATAAGAAAAGGAGATGATCATTCAAAGAGTTGAATGTGTGTATTTCTTTGAAATACAAGTGTGAATTATTTGAAAGGTTCAAAAGAATTCAAAAGTGAAACAAATTGGCAAAGTATTAGGATTCTTTGATCGGATCAAGGAAGGAATACTTATGCAATAAGTTTCTAGATCATCTCAAATGGTTTTCTCATAATGGACGCCTCTCGATACATAATAATTGATTGATGTATACGAAAGGAAAATCGTACCTATTTGAACATGGTGCGATCCATAATGATTTTACTGACATTCCAAAGATCCTTACAGGGTCATGTCCTAGAAATGGTCGTGCATATCTACGAAAATGATAACCTCAAAATCCGGCCCCAAGACTCCATAAAAGTTATGGACAGGGAGGATTCCTAATCTTAAGTTTGTTAAGATAAGGGGTTCCAACTTATGTGAAAAAGGTTTCAAAAGGATAAGCTTGGGATAAGATTTGACAAGTGTCGATTTGTGGGACATCCTAAAGTAAGTTTAGGGTATATGTTCTATAATCACGCTTAGCAAAAGGTGTTTGTTCTTGAAACACGGCGCTTTCTAAGATAAATGTGTTTATTATGGAAGGGCTAGTGGGAGGATAATAGATCTTGAAAAGTTCAAGAACCACAAAACACTATAAGTCAAATAAGAGGAACCTATAGATGTACTCCTATTGTACCATAACAAGAATCGTAAATATGGAATAAGAGTACCCAGAAGATACCTAGGAGGTATGGATTCATCATGGATGATGATGATGAGGTGCACATCATAGAAGATGATGATCCGATTACATACGATGATGAGGTAAGTGTTGTAGAACACTCGAGAGAAATAGATTGAAGCAAGTTTCTCAAATATGGAACATTCGTTTTGATGAGGCAATCAAAAGAGTTTGATTTTATCAAAAAATAAGAATGAACATAGTGTGTACAAAAGGGTCAGTGGGAGCATTGTGAAATTTCTAGTACTATATGTTGATATACTACGGATGAGGAATAACATATCAATGCTACAATCAGTAAAGATAAAGTTGTCTAAACATTCCTCCATGAATGATTTGGAAGAGTATCTTAATTGGGGATATAAATCTATATAGATAGATTTAAGAGGATGCTCGACTTAACCCAAGAAACGTATATTCATTTGATGCTAAAGTCGTTTAGCATGGCAAACTCCAAGAGATGTCACATGTCGATGAGCTATGGAGTGTATCTCTCTTAATAGTCCCCACAGACTCCTGAAAAGAGAGATCGCATGAGTGACAATCATGTATGCAATGAAATGTACGAGACCTAATGTTGATCAGTCATATTCTGGAGAAGATCACTGTCAGACAGTGAAAAACATCTTAAAGTACTTAACCGTAACTAAAGATGTGATTAAAATTTATGGTGGGTCTAAATTAAAACTAGAGGGCTTAACAGACTCAAGTTTTTCGAACATGACGAGACGACGTAAAATTCACTTTAAGGTAAAGTGTTACCATGATTAGTGGTGCAGTGAATTGGAAAGGTTCCGAACAGCAAAGAGTTGCTAGTTTAGTGATAAAGACAAAGTATATAGCTATAAATGAAGCTGCAAGTTGATTGTTTGGATTAAAAGTTCATTACAGAACTAGGAATAGTTCCTAAGTCTCATCTTGGATCTAAACATGTGTTGTGGCACTTTCATTTGATTATTAGAATCATTGAAAGATGGGAAATCACTATAGAGATAGTGAACTCTCATGAACAACATTACATATCCATTAACTAAAGCTTATCCAATGTACAGGATAATCGTCACTTATAGAAGAAGAGTATGAGTTACCATGACGATTGGCTTTAGTGCAAGTGGGAGATTGAAAGTAGTATGCACACAAGCAATCATGTTCGATGATAAAGCATATACTTTGTAACAATCTTATTCATTTATTAATAAAAGGTATTAATTTATTAAAGGCTTTTAATTATCTACATGATCTTTGTTTTATAATATGTGATAAATCCATAGTTTTAAGCAATGCTTTTAGAATAATGATGATGATCATTCTAATGAGATCTAAATTCTTAGAAAGCTTAAAACTAAAATAGTTCCCAATCATTGGATTACTAAATTGGGGATTAGTGAACCGGATAGATTGGTACATACGTTGCTTACTCATTAGATGAGGATGATTGATCTCATGATCATTTATGTGGAGACACTAAAGCAAGTATGTAGGTGCTTATTAGAGAATAAGTTCATGAACATTGGCTCGCTAAGGAATACCTAATGGAGTTTTATTTGCTCGTCAATAGGAATTCTGTAGTGATAGTAGTATAAGTAATCCTTGGACTTGAGATCATCATAGTATCTTGTGTATGATGAGTTATACTTTGACTTATTCCTTAAGACCCTTAGGGTATATCAAAGGGTATGCTTGGGTATAATAAGTTATACATGGAGATAATGTATGATCAATAAAGAATCTACCACTTCTAGTAAAAGAAGAGAAATGTCCTATGTGATTCGATAAATGACAACCCAAAGAGTCCTTGGTTGGTAGTAATGAAATTAGAAAGGAGTTTCTAATTTGCATTATTTGGAGTTGTGCATTTAAGAGTCGAAATACATATAATTAAATAAAATAAGACTTGACAGTAATTCCATGTCTTATATTTAATTGGGACATTGTATGGTAGAAGGATTGAATTGTACGGTAACTATTTACTCAAAGGTTCTTTTATGATTAATGTTGAAATCTATATTATACGAAAAAGTCATTGATGCTAGGAGGCTTATCCCTATTGTAGAATAATGATTATACCGGAATATCCATCCAGCAGAGCAGTAGAATTGATGTCTCCGCTAACTCCGTCCAACATCTCGATCAATGAGCAGCAAGGAAAGTGATCCTTGCGTGTGGCTTTATTCAACTTTAGATAATCCATACATACTCTCCAAATTTGTAATGATTTTAGTTGGGATGAGCTCATTGGCGTCGTTCTTCACCTTTATCGTACCCTCTTTCTTTGTATGACCGCATGCGGGACTTACCCATGAACCTATGCGAGATTGGGTAAATAATCTTAGCATCAACCATTTTATAATCTCCTTCTTCACCACATCTTTCATAATGGGGTTTAGCCTTCTTTGCATCTCAATGGTTGGTTTTGACCCCTCTTCCATTAAAATCTTGTGCATACAAAATGAAGGGCTAATACCTCGAATATCCGCTATAGTCCACCCAATCGCTGTTTTGAACTCTCGCAAAACCCGTAGTAGTTTTTCCTTTTGGGTGTCAGTTAATTCTGTTGCAACAATAACGGGTAGAGTCGAATCTTTCCCCAGATAAGCATACTAAAGATGAGAGGGAAGTGGCTTTAATTTCAACACCGGTGGCTCTTCTATCGAGGGTTTACAGTTTTTACCTTCCGTTTTGGGCCTATCAAGGGTGTCGAATGGTTGATTGTTTTTTCGGTAGAACGATGATGTGTCTAGCCATTTGATCTGCTCAATGTCCTCATCAATACCATAGTCGTCTATTCTGAACAACATGGATTTTATCGGGTCCTTTGAGTAATTGCCGCAAAACTTGTGATTAACTAACTCATCCATTAAATCCACCCGCAAACACTCACCTTTTTCCTTCGGATAAGACATTGATTTAAACAAATTAAAAGTGACCTGCTGATCTTTAACTCGCATCGTCAATTCTCCTTTCTGTACGTCGATCAATGTTCACCCCGTTGCTAAAAATGGTCACCCGAGAATGATGGGAATTTCCTTATCTGCTTCACAATCCAAGATGACGAAATCTGCTGGGAAGATGAATTTATCCACCCTTACTAATACGTCTTCAATGATACCTCGTGGATATGTAACTGATTGGTCCGCCAACAATAAACTGATATTTGTCGGTTTTGGTGCCTTGAGCCCAAACTGACTATAGACTGATAATGACATCAAATTAATATTGGCCCCCAAATCACACAGTGTTCTCCCCAAAAACTGATTACCAATGTCGCACGGAATAGTAAAACTACCTGGATCTTTCAACTTCGGAGGCAACTTGTTCTGGATAATTGCATTGCATTCTTCGGTTAGCGCTACTGTTTCAAAATCACCCAGTTTCCATTTCTTTGACAACACATCCTTCATGAACTTAGCGTAGCTTGGCATTTGTTCTAAAGCTTCGACAAATGGGATATTGATATGCAATTTTTTGAAAATATCCAAAAATCTTGAAAACTACTTATCTAACTTGGATTTCTGAAACCTCTGCGGATACGGTATGGGCGGCATTGTGATAGTTGGTTCCGGTGCATTCTACTCTACGATTTCATCTTTATCTTTTCCGGTTTCCATAACTTCTTCTATTTCAGCTATTTCGTTGTCCCCCTTTTCCTTATCCTTAACTGTTTCTTGCAAATCTTTCCCACTGCGTAAAGTTACTGCCTTGCAATGCTCGTTTCACCCGGATTTATTTACGTATCACTTTCGGGAGTGTTCTGAGTGGACGGTTATTCAATGCATGTGCAATTTGCCCCACTTGATTTTCCGATTCTTTAGCGATGCCTTCGCTTTGCAAAGTCAGCTTTACTTGATTCATTTTCTTATCTTGTTCCTCGTTCCTTTTGTCAGATGCTCTAATGAATTTTTTAAGGCTTCTTCCTAACTTGTTTTCCTCTCTGGTTGTTGTTGAGTCTGATTTTGAAATCCGGAGGTGTTTTGTTGTCTAGGTGCTTGAGCTGCTGCTTGAGTGTTACTCCATGAAAACCCTGGGTGATTTTTCCAACATGGATTATAAGCATTTTGAGTCGGATACGGTTGAGTTAAGCGATTATAGTTTCCTACGAGCTGTGCTGATTCAGAATTTATGGCACATTGATCCGTAGCATGACCCCCAACACACAACTCACAAACCATCGCTACCTGCTGTGTGGCTTGTGGACGCCATATTTCCATATGCTTAGCTATTGCGGTCACTTGTGCTGTTAATGCTCTCATCGCGTGCACTTCATACTTTCCCGATGCTTTCGGATGATTAGACCTCGTCATGGGCCACTGATAGTTGTTGGTGGCCATTTTCTCTAACAATTGATACGCCTCATCAAAACTCTTGGACATGATCGCTCCTCCTCCTGCTGCATCAATACTAGACCTCGTGGACGCGTGCAAACCATCAAAAAATATCCCTAATTGCATCCACTGCGGAATTCCATGATGAGGGCACTTACGAAGCATATCTTTGAACCTTTCCCACGCCTCATATAACGACTCTGAATCAAATTGTGCGAAAGTGTGAATATCGTTCCATTGTTTTGCCGACTTCGCTGGTGGGAAAAACTTAGCTAAAAAAATTTGAGCTAAGTCATCACAAGTGGTGATTGAGCAAGGAGGCAAAGAGTGTAACCAGCTTCGTGCTTTATCTTTTAAAGTAAATGGGAACATCCTCAACCTTGTAGCATCTTTCGATACATTGTTAAATTTGAAGGTATCGCAAACTTCCAAGAAACTCAAGATATGCTCATTAGGATCATCTATCGAATTACCCCCAACCGACATGTATTATCAGAAAGCATCCGAATTATTCGCTTTTATCTAAAGCTATTCGCATTGATCACGGCCTCTAATACTGATCAGTATATCCGTGATATTCGGGATGGCGTAATCCCTAAGTGATTTATGTTCGTTTCCTACCATGTTCATGGGTATTTCCTGGTCTGCCAGTTCTTCTTCCAAATGTATAACCTCACTATTCAACCGCAATTTTTAGAACTTCTTTTCGATATCGTCTGTATACGGAAAAAGTTCCTTTTTAGATTTCGATCTAGTGTGCATACATACACTCACAAGAATTCCTGCCAATTCCAGAAGACAAATAAGTAACATTTAAATTAAGACCGAATTGATTATAACTAATATGAAATTAATATTAATAAAATTTCGGCAATGGCGTAAAAACTTGTTGATCGATTCGCAATCAATGAATACATGCAAGTATACATGGTCAACAAGTAATAAAGTGAAAGTGAGAGTATCGTTCCGAGAGGAATTATTTAATAAAATTACCAAGTACTAATTCTTAACCAAACTAATTTTATTTAAACAATCTCAAATTGTGATTTTTCTAATTAAGAAAACTAAATTAACTAACTAAGATTTGAATGAATGAATTCAAATAAATAAACGTTAAGACTACAATATCCCCAATTATGAACTATAAACCAATTATTCAACTATCCCAATTATTATGCCTACTGAATTGTTAACAGGAATTCTCAAGTGCTAAAAGTCCTTTTTCAAGTGATCAATTGCCTTCTATTTAATCCAGATTAATCTTGCTATATTCCTATGCAAAACAATTGAATTAAACTCCTTTCAATCCTAATTTCTTATGTGTTATATGCGGTGAACAGATATTTTTATTCAATTCAAAAACCTAATTATTCACAGTGTAAATAACTAAGTCACATGTTATCATGCCCAGTTCTAACCCTAGAATTCCTCTTTCAATTCCTTCTAGAGTAACAAGGTAATTATTGATCAAATAATTAAGCAATAAGCATAAGACAAGATAAATAATTCACCTTGACATAAATAATTAGAATAAATCAAATAATTAATTCATAAACATAAAAGGTTCAATTGAAATCTTAATAAAAGAGTTAGTTCATAATTAATGAATGGAAACCAAGAATCCACAACTGAATAGACATTAAAAGATAAAAGTATGATAAGAGAAGAGAATAGAATCTGTTGTCAGCAAATCTGATGCTCCCCTCTAGCTCCCGCTCTTGATCTTCAATGATCTCCAAGTTGCTTCAATCTCCAAAACTAATAAGAACTAGGGTTATGTTCTGATCAATTGCCTTCTATTTAATCCAGATTAATCTTGCTATATTCCTATGCAAAACAATTGAATTAAACTCTTTTCAATCCCAATTCCTTATGTGTTACATGCGGTGAATAGATATTTCCATTCAATTCACAAACCTAATTATTCACCATGCAAATAACTAAGTCACATGTTATCATGCCCAGTTCTAACCCTAGAATTTCTCTTTCAATTCCTTCTAGAGTAAAAAGGTAATTACTGACCAGATAATTAATCAATAAGTTCAAGACAAGATAAAAAATTCAATTTGACATAAAATAATTGGAATAAATCAAATAACTAATTCATAGACATAAATGGTTCAATTGGTAGTTTTAATAAAAGAATTAGTTCACGGTTAATGAATTAAAACCAAGAATCCACAACTGAATAGACATTAAAAGATAAAAGTATGAGAAGAGAAGATAATAGAATCTGTTGTCAGCAAATCTGATGCTCCCCTCTTGCTCTTGCTCTTGACCTTCAATGGTCTCCAAGTTGCTTCAATCTCCAAAAATAATAAGAACTAGACTTGGTAATTGCTTAGTTTTAACCGGAGTTGTCATGTTCACAAAAGTAATTGAATTGGAACTGAAATTTTCCTTCTAAGAAGTTTGTTATGTGATCAAAAACTTGTTGATCAATTTCGCAATCAATGAATACGTGCAAGTATACATGGTCAACAAGTAATAAAGTGATAAGAAAGGTATCGTTCCCACGAGGAATTATTTAATAAAAATTACCAAATACCAACTCTTAACCAAATCAATTTTATTTAAACAACTGAAAATTGTAATTTTTCTAATTAAGAAAACTAAATTAACTAATTAAACTGAATTACTTTATAAATGAATTCAAATAAATAAAGGTTAAGACTACAATATTCCCAATTATGAACTATAAACCAATTATCCAATTATCCCAATTATTATGCCTACTGAATTATTAACAGGAATTCTCAAATGCCAAAAGTCCTTTTCCAAGTGATCAAATGACTTCTATTTAATCCAGATTAATCTTGCTCTATTCCTATGCAAAACAATTGAATTAAACTCCTTCTAATCCCAATTCCTTATGTGTTACATGCGGTGAGCAGGTATTTCTATTCAATTCATAAACCTAATTATTCACTTTGTAAATAACTAAGTCACATGATATCATGCCCAGTTCTAACCCTAGAATTCCTCTTTCAATTCCTTCTAGAGTAACAAGGTAATTACTGATCAAATAATTAAGTAATAAGTACAAGACAAGATAAACAATTCACCTTGACATAAATAATTAGAATAAATCAAATAATTAATTCATAAACATAAAAGGTTCAATTGAAATCTTAATAAAAGAGTTAGTTCATATTAATGAATTGAAACCAAGAATCCACAACTGAATAGACATTAAAAGATAAAAGTATGATAAGAGAAGAGAATAGAATCTGTTGTAAGCAAATCTGATGCTCCCCTCTTACTCTTGCTCCTGATCTTCAATGTTCTTCAATTTGCTTCAATCTCCAATGGCTAATTAAGAACTAAGGTTTATATTTTAATCTAATGGAGTGTTTTATCTAAGCTAAGCTATGTAATCCCCCTTTATTTTATGCCTTACATCATGTATTTATAGATTATAAGTCCAATTTTTAGCTTAGGAACAAATCCAATCCAATTTGGAGTCAAAAAAGTATCAAAACTCGCCCAAAAACGCATCCAGGCCATCACCAAGCCCTTCCCCAGCGCCCCAACGCCCCAGCGCTGGGCTTAACGCTCAACAACTGCTCCCCAGCACCCCGGTGCTAGGCATAGGCCTATTTTGGGCGCCCCGGCGCTGGTCCCATGTTCTGACATTTTCTGCTCCAACGTCCTTTGGGAAAATGGTCATAACTTCTTCGTTCGAACTCCGATTTTGATGATTCAAGATGATCCGGAAAGAGGAGAAGTAGATCTACAACTTTCATGCTTTAAGTTTGTCGAAATAAGGTGTGGAAAAATACTCAAATTGACTCTGAAGTGACTGCTGTGTAAATGGCAAGCCAAAAACGCGCATCTAGCCACCCCAAACGTCGATCCAAGTAACTTTTGTCCCAATTCCTACAAAACAATATAAAACATGCATGAATGGACACAAAAACTTAAAAACTATTCTAAAAGACTTGAGAACAACAATAAATTAAGCCCGAATGTATCCAATTCATTTGTAAAAAACTCATTCATCAAATACCCCCAAACTTAAACCTTTGCTTGTCCTCAAGCAAAAACACAAAAGAACTAAAAATAAATAAACTAACTCAACTACATGAATGCATATGCATGATCTACTTTATAATATACCTACGAACCCAATAATAAATTAGTATGATATATAGCAACAGGCCTCAAAGATACTATTGGTACTCAAACAATATATCCAATCAAGTCAAAATCCATAACTCTAACCAATTAGTCAATCCAAACCTGTCATCACCCATGTTGTGTGTGTGTGCTTGTTAACCATTCTAACCAACCACAATTCAAGATAATCACATAACAAACTTCTTATAAGGAAAATTTCAGTTCCAATTCAATTACTTTTGTGAACATGACAACTCCAATTAAAACTAAGCAATTACCAAGTCTAAGAGTAAATATAGGATTTATTTATACTTTTATTCAACCACGAGGGCATTTTTGCTCTTTCTCGTGTGTTTTTTTTTCTTCATTTTTTTTATTTTTCTCATGGCTGTGCAATGTCCTATTCCCTTAGGCTTTTCAGTGCTACCTTAACGAGCTTTCGACCAATGACTCCCAGACCATTAAGACTTTAGGGCGCTAGGTGTAAAGACAATCTCCTTGGGCTTACTTACTCAAGTAATAAAGGCCACAAAAATAGACAAGTATGCCACGGTGTTTATTCTTTTTTCTTTCTTTCTTTCTGGATTTTTTTTCTTTTTTTTTTCATCATTCCTTTTTTTCTTTTTTTTCCTTTATTCATTCTTGATAATATGATTTAATTTCTGAATGCTATTTGGCTTAATTGATTTGATTTCTGCAGGATTGAGTTGGTTAACAAATATCATATGCTAGATCAAGAAATAATATTACGTGTAATTGATATTGTTTCTAATCACAAGTAGTAATTAATAATACATGATTGTGGACAAGCTTTTGAGTATTGCTATGATTATCAGAAGACAAGTTAAACAATCTGAGCTTATGTGTTTGTTGCTTGGAATAGTCTAATTCCCTAGTTCTTAATGCTGCTATTATATTAAATCTAGAGAGCTTGTTCTAGGTTATATAATTGTTAGAATCTTGTGAAGAGCTTGTTTCATTGAGTGACAATCTAAGGGGAGTTTCGGGTAGCAGAGCTTGTTGTTACCTAGGGCTATTAGTTTTATTGAAGGGTAAATTATGTTACACTTGATTAATCTATTATTATAAAAAGGTGATACGGAATTGAAGAACTGAAGCTTTTTATTCATTGTTTAGTTTATTCTTGTTAATTTAATTAATTAATTCAAAATCCCCTTTTCATTAGAAATCATAGGATAAATATAAAACAAATCACTCTCTTGTGGGATCGATCCTTGCTTACTCTTGTCTAATTGTTTAAATTTGTAAAGTGAAAGTGAGGTTAATTTAGGAGTATAAACGATGACTCCCAAATTTTAGTAGCCAGTTCTTAGGAGAGTGTTATTTGTTTTGTTTATTCTTTGTTTTCGTTTATTTTATTATTTATTATTTTGTTTTTTTTTTATTTTATAACTTAATCCTCTCACTCTATTGACTTAAATTTTGTTCAAGAGATAGAAAGCTGCAGATATAGAAGAAACTCTTGTTCCATCACTTGAAGAGAAAAAGATGGTGGTGCCAAACAAAAATACGACTTTAAAAGAACTGGATACTCTCGATCTTGATCAATCATCATTTTGTATTGAGTATCTTACTTTAGATGTTGCTTTTGAACTTAACTCTAGACTAATTCATCTTTTGCCTACTTTTCGTGGTCTTACAGGTGAAAATCCATATAAGAATCTAAAGGAGTTCCATGTGGTGTGTTCCACGATGAAAGCACAAGGAGTGGCAGAGGAGCAGATCAAGCTTAGACTTTTTCCATTCTCATTAGCAGATTTGGTTAAAGACTGGTTATACTATCTACCTTCAGGATCAATACAATCATGGACTGATATGCAAAGGTTATTCTTGGAGAGGTATTGTAAGACCCCGAATTTTATGAAATAAAAGTATTCAATTTTTCTTATAATTACTATTCAGTAAATGGTTAAATTGATAAAAGTTAAAGTTAAGGGTGATATATGAATTATTTTTTTCAAAATATGCAAGTGGTTATAAAATACTCATTTCTATCGGGGAATATTCGTTTGGTCGTGGAATATTCTTTATGTGGGGAATATTCAAATATGACTGACGGCATAACCATTTGTGGGCCCCATAATGAGAATAGCTATCGGATGAAGAAAGCGACAAATTTAAGTTTTATAAATAACGACGTAATTGTTATCGTTAACATTGGTTGAATACCGGTGGTTAAAATCTGATGAATCTGGCGTTGTTACAAGAAGTAGCACGCAGTATTGCACCAATTATTGATTCTTACGTAAGAAGGCACTACTCAATAAATTATTACTGATAATTAATATTCAATATTTTATTTTTGATTTAATAATTGTTGCGTTGATATTTTATATTATTGTTGTTTTAATAATTGTCCTTTTGACAAGTATTTTCCATTATCAAATTAATAATTCATATTATTTGAATAATATTATTAGATAGCATTATTAGCAATGTCTAGAAAGTTACATCTAAGGAGAGGTTTGGTTACCTAATTTGCGGCCAAAGTAAGGAGAAATTCTTATTGGAAAGCCCCCTCTTTCCTGGGAACTACCTGGTTGTCAATATTGTGATTCTGTAATATTATTTGTGAATAATTAATTATTGATTTATATGATAAGAAAAATATTCATTTTATGTGGATATAGATGGAGAAAATTTTTAAAGTGACAATTGTTGAAAATTGATATTTTATCTTTTCTGATAAAATAATATTTTATTATATTATTATAATATAATAATGGTGATATTTTTACAATGAATGTGTGATATATGAGTATATGAGGAGGAAGAGTATTTTTGTTGCATTAAATGATTAACACATATTTTGTGTGTCGGCGGACCCCATTTCTTGACTGAAATTTGATTATAGCCTGTAAAATCGTCCGTATGTGAATTTTGGTCAATTTCTGTTTGGAGTTTAGAAAAACTTTCTTCTGCAAAGTTGTAGAGAATTGAATTTTCTATAAAAATTTGTGAGATTCGAATTTTCTGATAAAGGGCTATTTATTATGAATTATAAAAGTTGGGAAATTCCGAAATAATTGATTTTTGGAAGTTTTAATTATTTTTTTAAAGAAAAACATTTTTGGTGAGTGTTCCACATTTTATAAATGTGTTATGTTGCTGAATTCAGATCTAGGAAGGTTGGCGTAGAAATTATAATAATTATATTAATATTATATTAAATTTTCTGCTTTGGTGTTTTAAGCATTTTCCTATAAATAGGGTGCTTTGGGTTAGAATTGAAAATCACACGTAAACGAAGTTTTCTCTCTATTCTCTCTATATATCGAGCGTATTTTGTGAGTATTTTAGTACTTCGAGTATTGCTATACGGTGCAAGTTCTTTTAGCACTATATCCAGTATTTCAGTCAGAAGTACTATTCTTTCTGAGGTAAGTGATTGTAAGGGATTGTAAGGGATAGTAAGGGATGTTATTTTATTTAAAAATGATATTATTTCTTCAATATCATTATGCCAAAATATTGGTTTGAAATTTTTATCAAATTTGGAACTTTTTCATGTCGGGATTACTATTCATGAGTTACTATTCACGAGTTACTATTCACGATTTACTATTCATGAGTTACTATTCACGACGGGTTACTATTCATGAGTTACTATTCACGAGTTACTATTCACGGGTACTATTCACTACAAAATTGGTTTCTTTTTCTAACCAAATTATAGTTGATTTATGAATATTACTCTGGAGATTAAAACTATGTATTGATTATATTGATTTTATTATCATATATAACATTTTTATAACCCTGATGTTGAAATTCTCTTTCATTGGAGTGTAAAGATGGGTAGATTATTGGTATGATCATGACTAGGGTTCTCTTTGGCCAGTAGTGAAAAGTTGAATTGTGACTGATATGATCATGACCATTGAATTTATAATTGAATATCTTTAGCTTAAGTGCAAAGGTGAATTGATCAACATGGTTATAATTATTGTTTATATAAATTCTGAAATGATTATATATTTCTTTGAGATATTAATATATTTGGCCTATAGTGCAAAGATGAATTGTTGATGAATATATTTGGCCTGTAGTGAAAATATGACATGTTGAGGAATATCTTTGGCCTGTAGTGCAAAGATGAACTGTTGACGAATATCTTTGGCCGTAGTGTAAAGATGAATTTATTAGTATGATTATGAATAGGAACTGTGATTTGGTATAACCATGATCTTTGATATTTCAGGTAAAGACACGTGATGAAAATTATCTTCGTCCTGGATGCGAAAGGAATTTAGAACTACAATTACGATTATGAGTTATACACGTGATTGTGGGCGAGGAATTGTTGATTAATATTCTGAGGATAAAATATTGTTGATGGACTTTTAAAATGGAGAAGATAATAGATTTTATGGTCTATTTGACTCTTCTAATGGATCGCTTCATTCAGCATTGCAACTATGGTTGAAAAGTTTTATCATCTACCATATGTTCTAAATCTCGATTTATTCTTTGTTGAAGGCTATTGATAATTTATTTATCTTTAGTCATGATATTCTTTCTTCGAAGCTAGTTGTCATCTCACCCTTTTGCTTCACAATTCCTTTCGTGTAATAAGAGTGTAGCCGGGTCGAAGGGAATAACGAGGAATAGAAGCGATTGGTCTATAGTCATGTTGAGGTTCTCCCTAAATAGGTGAAAGGCGAACCCAACTTTGGAAGGGTGTTTTGTCACTATCATACAAGATGTCTAATGACATACAACCTCGAGTCATCATAAAGATTGGGGATGTGTTCATCCACTTCTTCGAGTATATATATCTGAGCACTACCTATATAATCTTGGAGTTTGGTTGAAGTATAATTCTCAATTAGAGGCGATGGAGATAATGATATGTCAAGAGAACACACCATTGGGAAGAATATGATAGTAATCTTCTCGATTTTTCTTTGGGGTCTATTGGGTTAACCAAGGATAATTTTGTGGGCATATGATATCTATAATAACCTAGACGCATGGCCTCCCATGTACGAAAGTTTCCTTGAGCACTTCCCAAAGATTCTAATTTCTAAAACAATTTTTGACTATACCTTTATGTAAGGTGTCATTATGAGGTGTTGTCCACGGTTGGGACATGAGTCACAGTTGGTATATATTTGTATTTAAACTCACAGTTTAAGTGTTGTCGTATCTTGCACGACAATTGTATTAATAAAGTTGTAGTTGTTTTCTGTACCATGTATTTGGTGACCCAAGATGGGTGATGTATATCTGTTTTGGGGGCGTCACAGGTATTTTCCTGCATCAAAAGTTACCGATATAAGAAAGGAGATATGTGGAATCAGGCAGTTCAATGGAGAGAATCTCTATGAGTATTGGGAAAGGTTTAAGAAGTTGTGTTCCAGCTGTCCACCTCATGGAATTGATGAACATTACTTGATCCAGTACTTCTATGAGGGGTTGCTACCAATGGAAAGAAGCATGATTGATGCAAAGAAGTGGAGGAGCCTTTGGTAGACAAGACTCGAAGTTGCAAGGAACTTAATTGCAAACATGGCAACTAACTCACAGCAGTATGGAACTAAGATGGATCACACATTACAAAGGGTAAATGGGGTAAGAACGAGAGACTTAGAGCAACAAATTTCTGATTTAACTGCTTTGGTTCGACAAATGGCTGCAAGGAATACACAAGTTATTCAGCAAGCTCAACCTCAGTACCACACAAAAAACCAAGAAGTACCTGTCAATTCTGGGACATTCATGGAGGATATGTTCAAGGCATTCATGAACCAAACACAACACTTCATGTGTCAGACACAACAATTCCAGCAGGAGACAAGAACTTATGTTCAAGATCTGAAGGACCAAGTTGGTCAACTTGTAACCACAGTAGGAAGGTCACTTTCTCACACTGTTGTAAATGTAAGTTCCATAACATTGAGATGTGGTGCAGAGGATCAGCAACAAGAAAAGTCAATATAAAGTAAGTCCGACAATAGTGAAATAGGCAGCAGTGATGTACTCAAACACAAATTTCCACCTCTTTCTGCTTATGAACCGAAACTACCTTTTCCCCAAGTTCTAACAAGGAATTGGGAAGTTGGAAAAAATTCAACGTGGTATACAGAGTCTAATGAAAAATTCCTTGAAGAAATGGCGAATAGGGAACAAGAACTTAAATATGAGAAGGAGTTCACTAGTGGAAACCATTTGGATGTGCTCGAGACTACTGCTAAATTTGAAGAAATCAGGTATTCAAAGTCTGAAAATGATGAACAAGAGGTAGAGATGAAAGAATTAATAATTCCTGCAGATTTTTATAAGGAGGACATAGATGATGATACTTTCTCTTGTGCAAAGAACAAACCTGCGATGATAAACACCATGGGACCTTACACGTGGAATTAGGCGACACACATGTCCGATTCGGCATATATAAAGTTAAGAGGTATCTTGGTAATGTTAATTTATTTTTTGCTATTGATGTTGTTGACTCTACGGTCTGGGAGAATCTCTTGAGCAAATATCAAGGAGGATTTGAGGATTTGGAATGGAGCAAAATCGGGATCGAAGGATGCTCTAATGAAGAATTGAAGATGTTACTAGTCCACTTGAAGTTCACAAGTCCAATTACATAGAATGAGAAGGATGATGTCAAGCCAATGACAATAAACATGGGTTTGTGGCGCCCCCAAAATAGGTATACATCACCCATTACGAGGTTGTCAATACATGGTATGTAAACAACTACAACTTTATTATTACAACAAGAAAGCTGTGAGTTTAAATACAAATATTATCTTCTAGACAATATCTATACTCAAATAAATCCTCATCACATTTATTGATACATTATTTTACAAAAATGGTGAGGACTACTAAACAACTCTCTCTAGAACCTTCATTCCATACCCAGAACTAGTACTCGCTTATATTCTCGCCTCCGAGAAAAAATGGAACAAAAAGGAAAAGGGTGAGCTCAACTAGCTCGGTAAAGAATATTATGACTAAGATAATATACAACAAATTACGTTAGTCTTCAACGGGAAAAATCTAATAGAATACAATGACAACAAATTTTAAATCAATATTCGCAATGAAATAATAATTCATTAGAAGAGTTAAGTAGAGAATGCAAACTACTATCTTCCATGTATGAATTTAAAAGTTCATCGCTCATCTTTTATCCCCGTAACATAAATCAATATATATCGGAATCACATATTCATCTTTGCACTATGGGCCAAAGATATTCATCGATTGGTCATGTTCATTTAAACACTGTTCATCTTTGCACTCACAGCCAAAGATATTCTTCAAAAATCATTCATCTTTGACTCTGGGCCAAAGATATTCCATAATATCATCATTTAAGACTCGAAGATGATGAAAATATTTTTAAAGAAGCGAATCCGGTGAAACAAAATGACAAGGATTAAGGATTAAGGATTCGTACTTTGTTTTATTCACGTCCAAAATACCTCAAAAATAATTATAGGGGTGTAAAATTCAAGAATGATCAAAACATGGATACAATCAAAGCTAGTATCCGAATAGACATTTTGGACAAAAGAAGAAATTTTATTTTTAAATTGAATAAGTCAGATATCGTGAATAGTGCCGTATCACGTGAATAGTAACTCAAGACACCAAAAGATAGAAATTCCACAAAAAAAACATCTTCACGCTTAATTAATATAGACTCGTGAATAGTAATCGTGAATAGTAACTCATGAATAGTAACTCGTGAATAGTAACCCAGAGCATGAAAAAGTTCCAAATTTGATAAAAGTTCCAACCAATATTTCAAAGATAATGATATTGAAGAAATAATATCATTTGAGAAGAAAATAACATCCCTTACCTCGAAAAGACAAGATTTCTAGTTGAAACAGGATATAGGCTATGACTTGAACTTGCACCAGTATAGCAATACTCAAAGTATACTCACAAGAATATGCTCGATAATATAGAGAAAACTTCAGATTTCGGTGTGATTTTCAATTCTAACCTATGCACCCTATTTATAGAAAATGCTTAGAACACAAAGCGTAAAATTTAATAAATTAATAATATAATTATATAAATTTCCTACACATGCCTAGAATCTAATTTCAGCCATCAAACACATGCCACATTCTAGAAAAAGTAAGAAAAACGTTTTTCTAATTTTAAATATTTTAAACTTCCAAAATCAATTATTTTGAGCTTGGAAGTTCAATAATTCATAATAAATAGCCCTTTCATCAGAAAATTCGAATCTCATGAGTTTTTATAGGAAATTCAATTCTCTACAACTTTGCAGAAGAAAGTTTTCTAAATTCCAAATAGAAATTGACTGAAATCCACAACCAGGCGATTTTACAATTTATAATCAAATTTGATCAATAAATGGGGTCCATCAGACATGTTTAACATGTTTTAAACATTTATTGCAACAAAATACTCTCCTCTTGTATACTCATATATCCCACATTCGTTGTAAAAATATCACCATTATTATATTATTAAAATATAATAATATATTTAAATGAATTATTTATGAGAAAAAGATAAAATTTTAATTTTCAACAATTGTCGATTAAAATTTTCTCCATCTATATCCACATAAAATTAATATTTTTCTCATCATATGAATCAATAATTAATTATTCACAAATAATATTATGACTCATGATATTGACAACCGTGAGTTCTTAGGAAAGAGGGCTTTCAATAAGAATTTCTCCTTCTTGGTAGCGCAATTAGGTGACCAAACCTCTCCTTAGGCAGAACTTTCTAGACATTGCCAATAATGTTATCTAATAATATTATTCAGATAATATGAATTATTGCTTCGATAATGAAAAATCGTGTAATGACAATTATTGAAACAACAAAGAATATAAAATATCAACGCAAAGCAATTTTTAAATCAATAAAATATTGAATAAAGATAATTCGTGTAACCATTATTGAGTAGTGCCTTCTTACGTAAGAATCAATAATTGGTGCAATACAGGTGTCTTCTTGTGTTTTAACCACCGGGTATTATTTTAAAAGATTAACTGTGAATAACTACGCCATTATTTTTAAACCACTTATATTTGTCGTTTTCTTCATCCAATCGCTTTCAAGTTATGGGGCCCACACATATTTTACTGCCGTTTGCATTTAATATTCCAAAGCGATGCATTGAATATTCCCACGACCAAACGAATATTCCCGACAACAATGAATATTTTATAACCACTTGCTTATTTTGAAATATTTGCGTATTTTACCCCTAACTATCCACATTAATCACATCAACCCTTACTATTTCAAAATAATAAATAGAGAAAATTAAATTTCATTAATGATAAGTTGGGGTCTTACATGGGCAGCTGCTTGGGAGGCAACCCAAGATCTCAGATTTGATTTTTCTATCCCTTCACTTTTTAGTTATTTTTTTTTTACATGTTAGCTAGTAGTATTTTCTTCTTTGCATGATTTTCTTACATTGGGGACAATGTAAGGTTTGAGTGTGGGGGGAAGATTTAGGTTTTTATTTTATTTAGGAATATTGATCCGATTTTGATGGGAAATTTAAAAAATTAATGCTTTTGAAACCTTTTGAAAATTTTGGTTCCATGGTTCTATTTGCCTATGTGTTCGAAGGTTAAAGTCAAAGATTGAAAATTGATGCTAAAATTCAGAATCTGTTTGATGCTTAATTTGTTAATGAATGATGAAAACTAAGCCACGATCCATAGTAATTGATTTAAATTGAATTTGTGATACATGAGTACTTGAATATGAGAAACATGTTTATTTGGCTAAGTTATTTGTGGAGTTGTCTATGTGCACTGATTTCATGACTTAGAACTATTTAACTTGCTTATGTTGTTGCAGAACCATGTGAAAAAAATGATGAATGAAAAAAAAAGAGAAGGAAAAAAATAAAAAATTAAAAATCTGCTTCAATGTCCATTGTGCGAAATAACTGGGTTTCCAAGCCTCGGGAAGAATCGATATTCACTCTGAAAAGTGTGATGGATAAAAGTAACTTGACTAGTGTCGACTTTTGTGGCCTTTGTTACTTGAATAAGTAAGCCTTAGGGGTGTCTCTACACCTAGCGCCCTAAGATCATCTAGTTTGGGAGTCGTTGGTGGAAATTTCGCTAATGGGTAACTCTGAAAAGCCTAAGAAAAGAAGACTTTGCACATGTCAAGAAAAAAAAATATACGAAAAAAAGAAGCATGAAAATACATTCATCTGTGCTAAAAAGAAGGTTCTATGAAAAAATTTAAAAACAAAAAAAATTTGTTCTTGGTTGTGAGTCAGTGTGCATGATTTTTGCTCCATGGTAACTAAGTTACGTAAGTATGATGATTTTGGGAAAGTTACTTATGTGGTTATAGTTTGATTTAATAAAATTCATTGGTGAAATGGTAAGGTTGGTAATTGTGAGTTGATTGATAAGGCGTTGATTAGATTTTTGCAAATTTAGTGTTGATAGTCATGATTTGTATCTTGAAATCTTTTGACATAATGGTTGAATAGAATTTTTCTCGAAATCAAACTTTTGGTTTACACGAGGACGTGTAAAAGGCTAAGTGTGGGAGAATTTGATGAGTGCATATTATTCATTTATTTTGATTCTATTATATTTAGTTTTATTGCATGTTTCATGTGTATATGAGCTTATTAAGGTGTTTAATGATTTCAGGAGGAATTGGAGCTGAAATGAGGAAAAAAGGAAAATTGCAGGGTTTTTAGCATTAAGTTGGATGCATGGTCCTAGCTTGGGAGTTGGATTTTATTGTAGAGCTCTTCCATAGCTTTTCAGAACATCTTGAATCGTCCCAATCGGAGTTCATATGAAAAAGTTATGATATTTTTACTAAACGGACGCTGAACCTCAAAGTTTGGAAGTTGCAATTTACATAGCAGTCATTTGGAACCCGATTTCGACCATGCTCCAGCCTGAATCTGTCAAATCTCAAAGAATGAAAGTTGTCGATCTCGTCGATATCTTCGTTTTGATATGTAGCAGGCCCCATAACTCCTCCCAGATCAAAAGTTATGCTCATTTTATCAAAGGATGTCGTAACAGAAAATGAAAATTCGCCCCAGCGAATTTGAGCGGAAAAATTGGGAAATCTTGAATTTTTGGAAAGTTTCTAAATGCATATTTTGACATATTTCTACATGGAATTGGATTGATATTTCTATTAGAATTAGGATATCTTTAGACTAAGATTTATTTCTAAATTGGATTCTATTTCTTTATGAAAACTAGTTATGATTTGTAATTCCTTTTAGGATTTGGATTTTTACTTCCTATAGGATTTAGGACTTTGTCTAGCACTATAAATAGAGGATGCTAGTCAAGGTTTTATTCATTGAATCATCTACTACATTCTCTCATCTACAACATTGGAGGATTGAAGACATGAGCTAAGTTCTTTTTATTCAGTTCTAAGGGATGTTAAACCTTATTTATAATTAATGGTTAATTGAGTATTCATTATTTATTCCTTCTCACATGAAATTCATTCTTGATAATATGATTTAATTTCTGAATACTATTTGGCTTAACTGATTTGATTTCTGCAGGATTGAGTTAGTTAACAAATATCATATGCTAGATTAAGTAATAATATTACGTGTAATTGATATTGTTTCTAATCACAAGTAGTAATTAGTAATACATGATTGTGGACAAGCTTTTGAGTATTGCTATGATTATCAGAAGACAAGTTAAACAATCCGAGCTTATGTGTTTGTTGCTTGGAATAGTCTAATTCCCTAGTTCTTAATGCTGCTATTATATTAAATCTAGAGAGCTTGTTCTAGGTTATATAATTGTTAGAATCTTGTGAAGAGCTTGTTTCATTGAGTGACAATCTAAGGGGAGTTTCGGGTAGCAGAGCTTGTTGTTACCTAGGGCTATTAGTTTTATTGAAGGGTAAATTTTGTTACACTTGATTAATCTATTATTGTAAAAAGGTGATACGGAACTGAAGAACTAAAGCTTTTTATTCATTGTTTATTCTTATTAGTTTATTCTTGTTAATTTAATTAATTAATTCAAAATCCCCTTTTCATTAGAAATCATAGGATAAATATAAAACAAATCACTCTCTGTGGGATCGATCCTTGCTTACTACTGTGCTAATTGTTTAAATTTGTAAAGTGAAAGTGAGGTTAATTTAGGAGTGTAAACGACAGTTCCCAGAAGACAGGATTCTATGCAATATGTAAAGCTGACTAACTATCACAGTATAAACCAATAACAGTAGGATGGTGAATCCCCAAGCTAAAGAGAAGACCCTTCAACCATTTTAATTCACAAGTAAGAGAAGCGATAGAGCGATATTGACGGCCTCTGTAGAAGAACATTGACCTGATGGGTTGTTCTTGGTTTTCCAAGAAATCGGGGAATGGCCAAGAAACACAAGCCAACCTGTGAGAGAGCGACGAGTAAAAGGACAAGCTGCCCAATCAAAATCACACCAACCTGTCAAAGAGAGAGAGCTATCAGCTCGAAGTAAAACTCTTTGTCTTGGAGAACCCTTCAAATAGCGAACAACTCGTAAAGTGGCTTCCCAATGTTCCCTCCTCGGTTATTGTAGGAACTATGATAAAACATGAATAGAGTATGCCAAATCAGGACGAGTGATTGTTAAGTAAATCAAACGACCAACAAAACAACGATAAGGTTCCGGATTAGACAAAGAATCTCCTGAAGCGTGAGAAAGCCGATGGTTTTGCTCAATGGGAAAGGATGCGGGCTTGGCACCTAGAAGACCAGTCTCAGAAATAATGTCAAGAGAATACTTTCGTTGGCAAAGAAATATACCATCAGAACTTCGTGCCACCTCAATCCCGAGGAAATATTTAAGAACCCCGAGATCTTTCATATGGAAACATGTGCTCAAATAGCTCTTAAAGACTCTCAAAGCAGCGAAATTATTCCCAAAAATAATTAAATCATCAATATACACCAAAACATTGATTTGAATATCACCCTTAGTATAAGTAAAGAAAGAATAATCAGCATAGGATTGTAGAAAACCATACTCTTTTAAAGCCGTAACAAGTTTGGCAAACCAACACCTCGGTGCCTGTTTCAAGCCATATAATGACTTTCGAAGACGACACACCATATCAGGTTGAGAAGACCCAAAACCAGGATGAAGCTTCATATAGACTTCCTCATTAAGATCCCCGTGCAAAAAAGCATTATGCACGTCCATCTGATGCAGCTCCCAATTTTTAGATGCTGCAATGGCTAAGAAAGCATGAACCGTGACCATCTTTGCAACTGGCGTAAAAGTCTCGTGATAATCGATCCTAGCAATTTGTTGATTACCAAAAACAACCAAACGAGCTTTAAGCCGTTCAACACTGCCATCAGAGTTATACTTGATTTTATAGACCCATTGACTACCAAGAGCGCGTTTACCAGGTGGTAATTTTTGCATAGTCCAAGTACCATTATCTTCTAAAGCACGAATTTATGTTTGCATAGCATGACGCCATCCTACATCTGTTATAACTTCTTTAAATGATTTCGGTTCAGAACCTGCAGTAACAGCGGCAAGAAACTTCCGTTGTCTAACAGAAAATTTTGCACAATTAATATAATGTGTTATAGGAAAGGGCGTACCTAAGGAAACGGATGGCGCAGGTGAACTTGGAGAGAGAGTAGATGGACTTTTTGTGATCACAATGTTAGTAACATAGTCACGAAGCCGAACGGATGGAACCTTTTCACGAAATCCACGTCCCATGTGAGTTTCATTAATAGAATCCGGAGCAGCCCCTACTCCCCCCTATAGATGGATGTTGGAGTGGATAGGTGGGCTGAACTGGCCTTTGTTCAATATCCGTGCCAGACAGTGAATCGTTAGTTTTTGGGTTTTGGATGGTGACATGTAGTGGGGAGGATTCTTTTGTGGGCTCAAGTTCATCGGACAATAATGCACGATCCCCCAAAATATTAAAATCGAAGTCATCATCACCCAAATTCATGCTGCCAAAATTATCTTTAAAACGAATAGTAGTAGAAGTATTTTCGGCAAAAGGAAATTGATTTTCAAAGAACTTAACATCCCTAGAAACAAAAAAACTGTTAGTTTCTAGATCAAAAAGTCTCCACCCTTTCTTTCTAAAAGGATACCCAACAAAGACACATTTACGACTTCGACTTGCAGAATTTATCATTCTTTGCTCGTTGATTATGTGCATAACATAAAGAACCAAACACTCGCAATTCATCAAACACTGACAAAGTATTAAATAAAATTTCATAAGCTGTTTTATTCTGAAGAACACTCGAAGGTATTCGATTGATCAAATGAGAATCTTTCAAGACATATTCACCCCAAAAATAAAGAGGAAGATGACTTTGAAAATGCAAAGCTAAAGAGTGAGTTTTATACTCATAATTGAGTGCGTTTGAACTTAATCTTTTGGATTTTTTTAAGTGTTTATGTCTATTCATGCATGTTTTATGTTATTTTATAGGAATTGGGACAAAAGTTACATGGATCGTCGTTTGGGGTGGCTAGATTCGCGTTTTCGGCTTGCCATTTACATAGTAGTCACTTCAGAGCCAATTTGAATATTGCTCCGGATCTTATTTCGAAAACCTCAAAGAATGAAAGTTGTAGATCAACTTCTCTTCTTTTCGGAACATCTTGAATCATCAAAATTGGAGTTCGGACGAAGAAGTTATTTCCATTTTCCCAAAGGACGTCGGAGCAGAAAATGTCAGAACATGTGCCAGCGCCGGGGCACCCATTTTAGGCCTATGCGCAGCGTCGGGGCACTAGGGGGCAGGCTTCAAAGACCGCGCCCAGTATTGGAGTCAGGGGAAGAAAACTGGATAGGCTTGGACGCATTTTGGGGCGAATTTTGACACCTTTTTGACTATAAATTGGATTGGGTTTGTTCCTAAGCTAAAAATTGGACTTGTAACCTATAAATACATGATGTAAGGCATAAAATAAAGGGAGATTACATATATTAGATTAGAGATATACTCCATTAGATTAGAACATAACCCTAGTTCTTATTAGTTTTGGAGATTGAAGCAACTTGGAGATCATTGAAGATCAAGAGCAGGAGCTAGAGCGGAGCATCATATTTGCTGACAACAGATTCTATTCTCTTCTCTTATCATACTTTTATCTTTTAATGTCTATTCAGTTGTGGATTCTTGGTTTCCATTCATTAATTATGAACTAACTCTTTTATTAAGATTTCAATTGAACCTTTTATGTTTATGAATTAATTATTTGATTTATTCTAATTATTTATGTCAAGGTAAATTGTTTATCTTGTCTTGTGCTTATTGCTTAATTATTTGATCAATAATTACCTTGTTACTCTAGAAGGAATTGAAAGAGGAATTCTAGGGTTAGAATTGGGCATGATAACATGTGACTTAGTTATTTGCACTATGAATAATTAAGTTTGTGAATTGAATGGAAATATCTATTCACCGTATATAACACAAGGAATTGGGATTGAAAGGAGTTTAATTCAATTTTTTTGCATAGGAATATAGCAAGATTAATCTGGATTAAATAGAAGGTAATTGATCACTTGAAAAAGGACTTTTGGCACTTGAGAATTCCTGTTAACAATTCAGTAGGCATAATAATTGGGATAGTTGAATAATTGGTTTATAGTTCATAATTGGGGATATTGTAGTCTTAACGTTTATTTATTTGAATTCATTCATTCAAATCTTAGTTAGTTAATTTAGTTTTCTTAATTAGAAAAATCACATTTTATAGTTGTTTAAATAAAATTGATTTGGTTAAGAGTTAGTACTTGGTAATTTTTATTAAATAATTCCTCGTGGGAACGATACTCTACTTTCACTTTATTACTTGTTGACCGTGTATACTTGCACGTATTCATTGATTGCGAAATCGATCAACAAGTTTTTGGCGCAAAAACTTGTTGGTTGATTTCGCAATTAAAGAATACGTGCAAGTATACACGGTCAACAAGTAATAAAGTGATAAAATAGAGTGTCTATTCCACAGAGAATTCTAATTAATAAATTCCAACTACTAGCACTATATCAACCCAATTTTATTTAAACAATGATAGATTATGATTTTCTGAACTATTGAAACTAAATTTAAACAATTAAAGATATTACTCTAAAATAGACAAATAAATAATCTAATGATTTTAAATGAATGATTTATGATAAATAAGGATTAAGACTTCAATATCCCCAATTATGAACTATAAACCAATTATTCAACTATCCCAATTATTATGCCTACTGAATTGTTAATAGGAATTCTCAAGTGCCAAAAGTCCTTTTTTAAGTGATCAATTGCATTCTATTTAATCCAGATTAATCTTGCTATATTCCTATGCAAAACAATTGAATTAAACTCCTTTCAATCCCAATTCCTTATGTGTTACATGCGGTGAACAGATATTTCCATTCAATTCACAAACCTAATTATTCATTGTGCAAATAAATAAGTCACACGTTATCAAGCCCAATTCTAACCCTAGAATTCCTCCTTCAATTCCTTCTAGAGTAACACGGTAATTATTGGCCAAATTATTAATCAATAGATGCAAGGCATGATAAACAATTCACTTCAACATAAATAATTGGAATAAACTGAATAACTAATTTATAGCCATAAAAGGTTCAATTGAAATCTTAATTAAAGAATTAGTTCATAACGGAAATAAAAACCAATAATCATTTGCAAATCATCCTTAAAGAATTACAAATTGAAAATAAGGAGAAGAAAAAGAAAACTCTGTAGCAAATCCTTAGTCTTCAAGTAATCCTTTGTGTAGCCTCCAATGAATGAATGATTGATGAATGATGAGCCTCTTAATTTCAGCAATTAACTCCCTTTTATAGCTTCCCACAATCCTAATCCAAGACAACTTTGAACTCCATGGGCCAACCCAAGTCAACCCGAAATCCAAACCGCGTGTCCGGTCAACCAATATCGCACCTCAATCGCCCCGGCGCTGCGTGTAGCGTAAATTCCAGCGCCTCGACACTGATCGTCAGATTATTTACCATTTTGCCATTATAAGCTCGAAATCCCAGAATTACCCCTACAGCTTAAAAATCTGCAAAACAAAACATAAACACAGTAAAAATGCTTCTAAATAACTTGAGAATGCAATAATTTAAGTCCAAATATATTCAATTCATAGGTATATTACCCAATCATCAAATACCCCCAAACTTAAATCGTTGCGTGTCCTCAAGCAACAAAACATGAATCAATACTAACAATACGAAAACGACAACTCATGTAAATGCAACTAACTAAATGATCGTAATTCCAACAATCCAATAGCTCACGTATATCCATAGGCCTCAAAAAAATCACAAAAACATGCTAATACATCATGTTATAGCAGCTCAATAATATTCCAACAATCAACGAATCTAAATCTATTATTACTGATATTGTGAGTGTGTGTTCAACAACCATGCTAACCCATGAAAGGCAAAAATATGACAGATAATAAATTTCTTAGTAAGCATCATGCAGTGTAAACTTGCGAACTCATCAAATATACTTGTTTCAACTGAAATCAAACAATTATCCGAATTCAAGAGTCAAAATGGAATACTTATGCTTTTCATTGCTTCTTTTTTTTTTCTTTATAACGGGTTTTTTTTGCACTTTTCCTGCTTTATTTTTATTTTCACATTTTTTTTATATATACATAAATGACTGTGCAATGTCTCATCCCATTAGGCTAACAGTGTTACCCCTTAGCGAGCTTTCGACCAACGACTCCCAGACCATAAAAGACCTTAGGGCGCTAGGTGTAAAGACAATCCCCTCGGGCGTACTTGCTCAAGTAACAAAGGCCCCGAAACAAGACTAGTCACCATGTATACCTTTTTTTTTAGCTTATATATTCCAAATATTTTTCCCCCAAACTCAAGTTTATGTATAAATTCAGTCTTCACTAGCTATTCAAATTGTCCCTTCATTTCACTAGCATTCATCCTTTAGAACTCTATTATTTATCCATTTAAACTATCATAGTCAACATGGTCATTTTTTCAAAACGTGCTATCCTTATAATATCAGTGTCAAACAGATAAAGATTTAAATTATGTCAAGAAAATCATATCACTAGCTCAACAATCCTTATTAGACTTGTTCATGCAATTCTAATTTCATCATTGGCCCCCAAATAAACGTACTATCCAAAGCTGGAATTATCATGCAATCCTAAGTGCAGCATTAAACTAACAATCACAAACCTAATCCACAACTAATAACAAACTACAACTTTGAAATAAAAATAAAAATTAACTACCCCCAAACTAATCCAGAGCAATGTCTTCATGCGAAAAATATATCAAAATAAAAGAGAGGACTTCCCTGACGAGCTTATTCCTCGGGTGGAGCATCATCTTCCTCGTTCATCTCTTGATCGGAAGGGGAAATATTGGCGAAGCAGGAGCGGTTGGGAAGCTCATTTGAGGTGAACGACCGGATGTAATTGGATGTCAATGCATTACATGCATGCGACAAATTGGTCAACTAAGAATTTGAAAATCACGTCTTGACGTTCCGACAAGTGGACATTCTGGGACTCCATGTTATAAAACCAGCCGTCTATCTCCCGCTGGACTGCTTCGGGAACCACACCACAATGAACAGCTGTTGATGGGCCATAAGTAGGTGGAGCTTGAGGTAGTGGGGCTTGTGTAGGTGCAACTTGGGGAATTATGAAACCCAATCTCCTAGGGTGATTTGCCCCACCTGTCCACACTTTATACCTACTGATCAACTTGTGGTCCAACACGGGCATATGCGTTTGAATCATCTTATCAAATTTCCATTTGACTCCGAACTTAGCATACAAAACACAGATGAGAGACGGATGTGGTAACCCTCCTGTGGTCCCTCCTCGGGATGCTCGAAGGATAGACTGCTAAATGACATGTCCGACATCTATTTGCAAGCCTTGAATAATGGAATATAGAAGCACCGCTCTTTCTTTGGTAACATGGCTCACATGTGTTCATGGCATTAGTTTGGCACAGATAAAGGCATACCACGCCTTCCCATATAGACTGAGTGAGAATGGGGGAAGGTCATGCTGCCACGCTCATGCACTGTCCATGTGGTGCCCGGTTGACATAACTCACGGATTATTTTCTCATAATCTGGACCTTGGCTCAGAAGACCGGCATACTCATCGTTAACCTCTTCCAAATTCAGTTGGTAACACCCATTGATGTCTTCTTCACTGATTTCAATAGTTTTTCCTCGCACAAACATTGCATAGTGATCGTGTTCTAAAACGTTGGCATAGAATTCTTTGACTACTGCGATCACTGCTAGGTCAGGTTGTTCGGTGAGGGAGAACTAATTTCTTTCAGCAATCATTATCGCTATTTCCCCATCTTTGGTTTGGTCGGGTCGTAAACCACGTTCGGGGACGAGAGAGCGGGTAGCCATGCGGTTATAGCGTTCCTGTGCCTCGGCGGAGACAAATCGGCGGCTATCAAATCTCGGCGGTGCCGAGGCTGTACCGGAACCGTCTCCACGTTGTCGCTTGGAGGCCATTTCGATAAATTCTGCAAAAGTTCATAAACACATGTATTAGACTTGAGTTTATGGTGCATGTGTTAAAATTACCCGCATGTTCACCCCCAAACTTCAAAAAAACAGATGTGAAGTGTGTGAGATACCCACGAGATGTGGCGTGTAACAATTAGAACAAGCAAATACACATTCACAAGGGATATACATGCCTTAACAAGAGAAATAACATTCAATTTCATTGAGGCAATACATTAAACATCTAGTATGCGTGATGTAAATCTCTGGATTGTCATGTATAGGGGATAACATAAAAATTCATATGTAGAGTAGCAACTACAATGCAACCAACATCTAGTTTAGAACCCAATTGCGTCATACACAAAAATTAGGAATGGGCATAACTTGAATGTGTATACATAGACCCCGAACACAACCCCCAAACTTTGCATTATGTGCACATGAAATACATGATTTGGGGCGTGTCACAACACAGTGAACCGATAAATTTTAAGAATTTCAATCGTGTAAATGCAATTCCGATAACAACTGAATCCCATAAAAAATATTTGATTCGATATACGCATCAATTCAGGTTCAAAACCCCCATACAAAAGATATCGCCGTAGTCCTACGGTAGTGGGATGGTTAGAATGCAAGTGTAGCCAATTTTGAATAGAATTATATGCATGAATGTTAGGTCAGACAAAACATCAAACACGTTGTGTGCAGTTTATATAATGCTGGAAACGCTCCAAAGTTGTCAAATCATTCACTCCCCAAATATGCAATTACCATGAGAATAACATAGACATGTTATTCGGAATTCATCAGCGTCATTCGTAGGGAAGAAGGAGTAGAAGTAGATCGAGTAAAACACAATACATACCTTGGATGTAGAAAACAAGAATGAAATCAAGTAGATTAAACAATACTGATTGAAACACAAAACTTGATTTTACTATGTAGGTAATGTAAGCTATTTAATCATGAATGGAAAGGGCAGTTACACGATCGGGTATATAAGTGTCAAGTGGTGCACGTGTGTTGCAGTTAAAATGAATGTAGGAGTGGGCAAAGTCACGATTTTAAGTCGGTTGGGATTCAAAATGCGCCTTCGGCAAGCGCCACGGGCCACGTATAAGCTTGTTTTATAGGCGCATTGGTACTGGGCTCTAGAAACGATAATCGCCTCTGGCAAGGGGTGATGTAGGTGTGTATTATGCTCAGTGGCCAGGTGGCTGGGCTCTAGAAAGGTCATCATAGCAGGTCCTCGTTGTGGTATTTGAGTTCCTTTAGTTTTGGAGGCCTTGAGAACCTTTGGTCCTTCTTTGCAGATTACGCCTTGCGGCCAAGGGGCTCGATTAACTATAGAATTGGGGCGGCAATGGTATGCTGTTAAAAGCGATGTGAGGATATGAAGTAACCCAAATTTTAACTCATCTGCCATACCAAACATGAATTGCATGAAAATATTTAAGGGAAAATAGAAATATATGTAAATTACTAGAGAAAAAGAAGAAAATTTAACATAAATTAAAACAAACGACTAAGACTAGTGGGGTTGCCTCCCTATAGCGCTTGGTTTATAGTCGTCAGCCCGACTTTTTAGTGTTGCTTATTTGGTCGCTGGATCGGAGAAGTACATGACCGTAGCTTGACGTTTGATGGGTCCACTCCAGTAATGTTTCAGACGTTGACCGTTGACCTTGAATGTACGCTTGGAGTTTGGTTCCTCGACCTCAATGTTTCCGTGTGGAGCGACAAATATAATCACGAATGGCCCGGACCATCGGGATTTCAATTTTCCAGGAAATAACCACAAGCGTGAGTTGAAAAGCAAAACTTGTTGGCCTGGTTCGAATGTTCGATCGAGAATTTTCTTATCATGCCAGGCTTTAACTTTCTCCTTATAGAGTTTTGCATTTTCAAACGCATTAAACCGGAATTCGTCCATCTCGTTCAACTGCAGTAACCTTTTCTCACCCGCCGCTTCTAGATCAAAGTTCAATTTCCGAATGGCCTAGTGTGCACTGTGTTCTAGCTCAACCGGGAAGTGACACGCCTTTCTATATATCATTCTGTAAGGTGACATGCCGATCGGATTTTTGTAGGTTGTTCGATATGCCCATAGAGCATCGTCAAGACGTAATGACCAATCTTTTCGTGACGGATTGACCACCTTTTCCAGAATTCGCTTGACCTCCCTATTTGAGACCTCCGCTTGACCATTGGTTTGGGGATGATAAGCAGCAACAATTTTATGATGAACCCCATACTTTACAAGCAATTTTGTGAACTGCTTGTTACAGAAGTGAGTTCCCTCATCACTTATTATCGCCCTCGGCGTCCCAAATCGTGTGAAGATGTTTTTCTTTAAAAATCGGAGAACAACGCTGGCATCATTCATGGGTAACGCTGCGGCTTCTACCCATTTGGACACATAATCGACCGCTAACAAGATGTACTGATTATTGAAAGATGATGGGAAAGGTCCCATAAAATCGATTCCCCAAACGTCGAACAGTTCAACCTCCAAAATTGTGTTGAGTGGCATTTCATTGCGCTTGGAGATATTACCTACGCGCTGGCATCAATCACATTTCAGCACAAAGAGGTAAGCATCCTTGAATAAAGAGGGCCAGAAAAATCCCTCTTGTAGCACTTGTGCTGCTGTTCGATCACCGGAATAATGACCTCCGTAATCTGAGGAATGGCAATGGCCTAATATACTATCCATTTCTTCATGAGGCACACAACGTCTAATCATTTGATCGGCGCAAGCTTTAAACAAGAATGGTTCGTCCCAATAGTATTGCTTAACATCGTGGAGGAACTTCTTACGTTGCTGTGAAGTCAAATCCGGTGGTAACACTTTGGCAACCACGTAGTTCACATAGTCAGCATATCAAGGCAATATTGTGGTTACCCGGAACAGTTGTTCATCCAGAAATTTTTCATTAATCAATAAGTTGTCTTCCTTCTGTACCTCTTCATTTTCCAACTGAGAAAGATGATCCGCCACTTGATTTTCGGTACCTTTTTATCCCGGATCTCCAGATCAAATTCTTGTAACAACAGTACCCATCGTATTAAACGCGGTTTTGCATCCTTCTTGTCAATCATATATTTAATGGCAGAATGATCAGTGTAGACAATTACCTTGGTGCCAATAAGGTATGATCTGAATTTGTCGAAGGCAAACACAACTGCAAGTAACTCTTTTTCGGTGGTTGTGTAGTTCAACTGAGCGTTCGTTAACGTCTTGCTAGAGTAATAGATAGTGTGAAAAATCTTATCGTGACGTTGACCCAACACTGCTTCGACCGCGTAATCACTGACGTCACACATCAATTCAAACGGTAAAGTCCAATCGGGCGCTACAATGATTGGAGCAGAGATTAATTTTTTCTTTAATACCTCAAATGCCTCGATACATGACTTATCCATTTTGAACTGTACATCTTTCTCCAAGAGGGAACATAAAGGTTTCAAAATTTTGGAGAAGTTTTTAATAAAGCGTTTGTAGAAACCCGCATGTCCCAAGAAGCTTCGTATTCCCTTCACAGATGATGGAGGAGGCAGTTTCTCAATCGTCTCAATTTTTGCTCTATCCACCTCTAATCCTGATGCAGAAACTTTATGCCTTAGAATAATCCCTTCTTGCACCATAAAATGGCATTTTTCCCAATTAAGCACCAGGTTAGTCTCCACGCATCGTTTCAACACTAAGATCAGATTTTGTAGACATAAGTCAAAACTATTACCGATCACGGAGAAGTCATCCATAAATACCTCCAAATTCTGTTCGACCATATCGAAGAATATCGCCATCATACATCGTTGAAAGGTTTTCGGCGCATTACTTAAACCAAAAGACATGCGCCGGAATGCAAACGTACCGTATGGACATGTGAACGTGGTCTTTCTTGATCTTCTGGAGCTATGGCAATTTGATTATACCCGAATATCCATCCGATTGAGCGGTAGAATTGATGTCCCGCTAACTTTGTCCAACATCTCGATCAATGAGCGGCGAGGAAAGTGATCCTTGCGTGTGGCTTTATTCAACTTGCGGTAATCTATATACTCTCTCAGCCTGTAATAGTTCTAGTCGGGATGAGCTCATTGGCGTCGTTCTTCACCAATCGCTATACCCTCTTTCTTTTGAGTGCCTTGCATGCATGGGACTTACCCATGGTATGCGAGATTGGGTAAATAATACTAGCATCCAACCATTTTATAATCTCCTTCTTCATCACATCTTTCATAATGGGGTTTAGCCTTCTTTGCATCTCAATGGTTGGTTTTGACCCATCTTCCATTAAAATCTTGTGCATACAAAATGAAGGGCTAATACCTCGAATATCCGCTATAGTCCACCCAATCGCTGTTTTGAACTCTCGCAAAACCCGTAGTAGTTTTTCCTTTTGGGTGTCAGTTAATTCTGTCGCAACAATAACGGGTAGAGTCGAATCTTTCCCCAGATAAGCATACTCAAGATGAGAGGGAAGTGGCTTTAATTCCAACACCGGTGGCTCTTCTATCGAGGGTTTACAGTTTTTACCTTCCATTTTGGGCCTATTAAGGGTGTCGAATGGTTGATTGTTTTTCCGGTAGAACGATGATGTGTCTAGCCATTTGATCTGCTCAATGTCCTCATCAATACCATAGTCGCGTCATTACGAACAACATGGATTCTATCGGGTCCTACGAGTAATTCTTATAAAACTTGTGATTAACTAACGCATCCATTAAATCCACACATAAACACTCACCTTTTTCCTTTGGATAAGACATTGATTTAAACACATTAAAAGTGACTGGCGATCTTTACTTTCGCATCGTCAATTCTCCTTTCTATCGTCGATCAATGTTCTCCCGTTGCTAAAAATGGTCGCTTGAGAATGATGGGAATTTCTTTATCGCTTCACAATCCAAGATAATGAAATCTGCTTTGGGAAGATGAATTTATCCACCCTTACTAATCGTCTTCAACGATACCTCGTGGATATATAAGCGATCGGTCCACCAACAATAAAGCGATATTTGTCGGTTTTGGTGCCTTGAGCCCAAGCCCGACTATAGGCCGATAATGGCATCAAATTAATATTGACCCCCAAATCTGCGTTGTTCTCCCAAAAGCCCGATTACCAATGTCGCACGGAATAGTAAAACTACCTGGATCTTTCAACTTCGGAGGCAACTTGTTCTGGATAATTGCGTTGCATTCTTCGGTTAGCGCTACTGTTTCAAAATCACCCAGTTTCCTTTTCTTTGACAACACATCCTTCATGAACTTAGCGTAGCTTGGCATTTGTTCTAAAGCTTCGACAAATGGGATATTGATATGCAATTTTTTGAAAATATCCAAAAATCTTGAAAACTACTTATCTAATTTGGATTTCTAAAACCTCTGCGGATACGGTATGGGTGGCATTATGATAGTTGGTTCCGGTGCATTCTGCTATACGATTTCATCTTTATCTTTTCCGGTTTCCACAACTTCTTCTATTTCAGCTGTTTCGTTGTCCCCCTTTTCCTTATCCTTAACTGTTTCTTGCAAATCTTTCCCACTGCGTAAAGTTACTACCTTGCAATGCTCGTTTCTGCCCGGATTTATTTCTGTATCACTCGGGAGTGTTCCTAGTGGACGGTTATTCAATGCATGTACAATTTGCCCCACTTGATTTTCCAGATTCTTTAGCGATGCCCCTTAGCTTTGCAAAGTCAGTTCTACTTGATTCATTTTCTTATCCTGTTCCTCGTTCCTTTTGTCAGATGCTCTAATGAATTTTTCTAAGGCTTCTTCCCAACTTGTTTTCCTCTCTGGTTGTTGTTGAGTCTGATTTTGAAATCCGGAGGTGTTTTGTTATCTAGGTGCTTGAGCTGCTGCTTGAGTGTTACTCCATGAAAACCCTGGGTGATTTTTCCAACATGGATTATAAGCATTTTGAGTCGGATACGGTTGAGTTGAGCGATTATAGTTTCCTACGAGCTGTGCTGATTCAGAATTTATGGCACATTGATCCGTAGCATGACCCCCAACACACAACTCACAAACCATCGCTACTTGCTGTGTGGCTTGTGGACGCCATATTTCCATATGCTTAGCTATTGCGGTCACTTGTGTTGTTAATGCTTTCATCACGTCCACTTCATACTTTCCCGATGCTTTCGGATGATTAGACCTCGTCATGGGCCACTGATAGTTGTTGGTGGCCATTTTCTCTAACAATTGATACGCCTCATCAAAACTCTTGGACATGATCGCTCCTCCTCCTACTACATCAATACTAGACCTCGTGGACGCGTGCAAACCATCAAAAAATATCCCTAATTGCATCCACTGCGGAATTCCATGATGAGAGCACTTATGGAGCATATCCTTGAACCTTTCCCACGCCTCATATAACGACTCTGAATCAAATTGTGCGAAAGTGTGAATATCGTTCCGTAGTTTTGCCGACTTCGCTGGTGGGAAGAACTTAGCTAAAAAAATTTGAGCTAAGTCATCCCAAGTGGTGATTGAGCCAGGAGGCAAAAAGTGTAACCGGCTTCGTGCTTTATCTTTAAAAGTAAATGGGAACATCCTCAACCTTGTAGCATCTTCCGATACATTGTTAAATTTGAAGGTATCGCAAACTTCCAAGAAACTCAAGATATGCTCATTAGGATCATCTATCGAATTACCCCAAATGACATGATACATAGCATCCGAATTGTTCCGGTTTTATCTAAAGCTGATTACGCATTGATTGCCGGCCTCCTAATACTCGACTGTATATCCGTGATATTCGGGATGACGTAATCCCTAAGTGATTTATGTTCGTTTCCTGCCATGTTCATGGGTATTTCCTGGTCTGCCAGTTCTTCTCAACAACCACATTACAGCTGCAGATAGGGTTACAAAGAGCCATTGCAGCACTTCCGAGCGCAAACTATGCAAAAATAGCTCAACGGACTTCCTGCAAAGACTCGAATATGCCAGTTAGGTCATAGTTCACCTGCGGCTGATCGGGCTATATATATCAACCCCCATCAGCTCATTTAACAAGTTTGGTGGGAGAGAAAAAGGGTCTCAAAGAGAGAAATTCGGTCATTTGAGAGAGGAAGACACCTTTTCTTCCGCTTCAATCTTTGTAAATCTCTTATATAAACACTCTTATATATATATATATATATATATATATATATATATATATATATAACATATCAAATTTTAACAGATAGAAAGCGAGTTACGAAGTGCGAAACTATCATACGATCTTTTCGGATCTGGTGCTTTTTCTTGCGTTACGCTATATATAAGTACTATATATATATATATATATAGATCTGCCTCTGTATGACATAGATCTGGTTTTTTAACCGTTCATTTTGTGTAAATAGTCAATATTTGCGTTTTATTGACTAGATCTAACAAGATCTAGCTTTTTAACCTGTTCAAAAGTTATAAAACTTGAACCTGAAAGTTAGAATGGCTCAGATCTGTATAAATCTAGTTTTATAAATGTTCAGCAACCATGCGGCCCTAGATCTGTATCTAGAGGACGCTGGAAGCTTTGGCTGCGCTCATGCAAGGATTTAACTGATGAATCCTTTATTTCGCGACGTCTAGAAGTAAATATGCATTTTATTTCAATATATTCATTGTGTAAGCTGTTAAATGATATCATGTGAGCCTAGGAACCAATGAGTCGATGAGTCAATCAATGGATCTAGATCCAGTTTTCCCATGACAGGCTTGTTTAAGTTTTACAACTAGCTTGCCATCTAGTGTACATGTAACTGCAGGGCCTTAAAATGGTTATCTAGATTTAAGACCTCAAAATAGTGAAAATCATGCATGTGGTGTTCGAGCTTACTTCGATGGCTCTCATACCCATAAGAAGTCTGACACACACACACACACACACACACACACACACACACACACACACACATATATATATATATATATATATATATATACACAGTCCGCTTCTCCAGCGAACTAAGAATGAACTGGTTATAGCGACGATTTTTTCCGTCGTTATAGCATAGAAAACCGTTTTTATGCTATAGCAATGGAAAAAATCGATGCTATAGCCGATTCACTCTTAGTTCACTCCTCCGATCATTTGAGAGAAATAAATATATATATATATATATATATATATATATATATATATGTACATTAGGTAATTTTATGTGACAAATGAGGTCTTAAAACACATCTTGTCTTGACAAATATGTACATTAGGTAATTTATATTTTATTTCCATCGACTTTAGTTAAATTTGAATTTAGTTTTTCACTAGTTTTCTTATAATATGTGTGGGATAATACCTTCTTGAATCTGATTCAAATCGCACCAATGATCAACTAAAGGCAGGAGTTGTCACAGAGAACGCTTTACCGATAACTAAATTAATAGAGATATACCATTTTTGAATAGTAGTATCTTTAATTCTTTTAAGGAGAGACCTTGAATAAAGAGGTGAGAATCTTTGCTTTTGATGATTACGGTTCATCGTGACTTTCATCACTAGAAGAGAATCATGAACAAATGGAGTTATGTAAAAAGAAATTAATGATCTTCTTAGTAAAGGTTTAATTAGACATAGCAAGTCACCATGGTCTTGCCCTGACTTTCTATGTTAATAACGGTTGAGAAAGAAAGAGGTGTCCCTCGGTTAGTCATTAATTATAAACCATTAAACAAAGTACTAGAATGGATAAGATACCCTTTGCCCAACAAGGATGATCTCCTTGGTAGGTTAAGTGTCTCCACAATATTTAGTAAATTTGACCTTAAGTCAGGATTCTGGCAAGTTGCTATTCATCCAGATAATAAATACAAAACTACATTTACCACTCCGTTCGGACACTACGAATGGAATGTTCAGTCATTTGGACTTAAAAATGCACCCAGTGAATTTTAGAATATTCTTAATAATATTTTGAAACCTTTCAGTCACTTTATCATTGTATACATCGACGATATCCTTGTAATTTCCAAGACTATTGAAGAGCATATTAAACATTTAAATTCGTTCTTCCGAATAGTTAAAACCAATGGTCTTGTTCTTTCTCCTTCCAAATGCAAATGCATTTACGACTAAAGTCAGGTTTCTGGATTAATCCTCTATCATGGACTCATGCGGCTAATTGTGGTGAGCTATTCAATTCACGGCTGGTTCGAGATAAGATTCTTGACAAAAACTCACTGAGAGGTTTCTTGGCTCTTTCAATTATATTGGCAAGTTTCTGAGGACCTCGAGAAGATTTGTAAACCTCTCTTTTGGCCGCTTACAAAGTAATCCTCCCCATGGATGACGACATTCATACTTCGTCATTCAACAAGTTAAAAAATATGTTAAGGTTTTCCCCCACCTTGGCATTTCAAAGCGATTGACTTTCAAAATAGTTGAAACCGATGCCTCTGACATTGGATTCGGTGGCATACTCAAACAAAAATTAACTCCTACTTCTGATGAACAAATTGTTCGTTTCCATTCTGAAGCATGGAATCCTACACAGTTAAAATACGATTCTTATTAAAAGGAAATTTTATCATTAGTTTTATGTATTAAAAAATTTCGAGAGAGATTTATTGAACCAAAATTTCTAGTTAGAATAGATTGCAAGTCAACAAAATTTATCCTTGAAAAGGATGTTGAGAATGTCGCCTCTAAGCATTCATTCGCTAGATGGCAAGCAATTTTAAGTATTTTTGAATTCGATATTGAATATATTAAAGGTAGTAACAACTCAGTTCCAGATTTTTCTCACTCATTGAATTTATTAACACGGTACAATTAAGATTATTATGAGTGTACGAGGAGGTTCATCTTCTCGTGGTCATGGCCAGCTCTGCTTAGGTCAGCTTAATCAATCAAAAGAACCGTTGTTCTCATCCAGATTACTCCAAACCCACAATAAATTTCAGGGTGCTTATACGGTCCCCCAAGCCCTACTCCTCGATTCTCTCTAGTCAGCCCAAACCTTTCGATATTTTCGCTAGTCAAACCTCTGCTACTTCAACAAAATCTAGTCATCAAATGTCTGATTATCATCAGATCTTCGATCAACACTAATTTCATATCGAAGTTACAAATGAAACCTAAAATGACCCAATTTAGTTAATGCCTTGAAGATTTTCTCTTGGATGGCATTTTCTTCCTTTAGCCCTTATAAATCCTTAGTGTATTATATAGGACTTTCTTATTGAAAGCAGTCGGTCTTTATTAAACCAATTTATGCCAATGATGATAAATCCAAGCTTCTTTATTATTCATTGTATATTAAGCAAGTTCTCAATCTGTCCGATTGGGGTAGTCATCCTTTAGATCTCAAGTCACTTTCTAATCACACTAGCTCTTTCTCGCTATTATGATTATATTGAGGCTTGGCATAAAATTATGCTTCATCAAAATGAAGATCATAGTCATTCGTGGTTTTCGGTTTGACCACAAATTCAAGAGTCAATTTCCCAAATGGTTTATCCTTTTGGTGGATGATACGGTTTGTGCCATGATATATTCCCCAAACCTCTCCTTGCCCGGTTAGAACATTTTGTCATTATAGTAATTATCATTCAAAATATGAGGAAATTCCGGTCCTCCTTATATTACAGTAGTAAATACAAAATCCCTTGGATTCTGAAATGGCAATATATCGTTTCAGCTACCCAAGAAGTCACAGTATTTTAGTCTCCGTCGTCCATAGGAATTAGGACTGCTCAAACTTACCTTTCCCCTATTTCTTGCGTCTCTCGCCGTTTTTTCATTAAATGGTGGGATAAATTCGATGTTGATAGTATTGTTGGCCAAGTTCAGAAAGAATTTCCGCCTACTCCTCTATTGACTCCTCCGGTTAACACCCTTCATCCATCGCGGCCTCTGTAGTTGCATCTCCCAAAGAAATCACCGGTAAAAAACCGATAAGTCAAAAAGAAAAATCACTGTTCCACCGATTACGATGAAGTTACTAATGTTTCTAGTTACTCTAATGCTCAATTAAGGCGTCTTGCAGATGCTATTCATTTGAAACTTGATCAGTTACATGAAGAGTCTGACAAGGCTTCTTCTCAGTCCAAAACTTCTAGTCAAGAGCTTGCAGACGATGGTAATTGTGATCCTTATGGCACAATCGGTCTTCAAGATGCTCAAGAACCATTTTCTTTCCTACAGTAATCAATCAAAGTGTGATGTGACATCAACACCTGCTCCGGCAGTAAAGGTTTGGGCTGACTAGAGAGAAGTGAGGAGTAGGGCTTGGGGACTGTACCAAGTACCTGAAATTTATTGTGGGTTTGGGTAACTGGATGAGGAACAACAGTTCCTTTTGATTGATTAATCTGGATCCAAGAGCCATGCCATGACCATGAGAAGATGAACCTCCTCATACACTCATAATGTCGAATTGTACTGTGTTAATAAATTCACACAGTGAGAAAATCTGGAACTGAGTTGTTACTACCTTTAATATATTCAATATCGAATTCAAAAATACTTAAAATTGCTTGCCATCTAGCGAATGAATGCTTAGAGGCGACATTCTCAACATCCTTTTCAAGGATAAATTTTGCTGACTTGCAATCTATTCTAACTAGAAATTTTTGGTTCAATAAATCTCTCTGAAATTTTTTGATACATAAAACTAATGATAAAATTTCCTTTTTAATAGTATTGTATTTTAACTGTGTAGGATTCCATGCGTGCGAATGGAAACAAACAATTTGTTCATCAGAAGTAGGAGTTAATTTTTGTTTGAGTATGCCACCGAATCCATTGTCAGAGGCATCGGTTTCAACTATTTTGAAAGCTGAATCGTTTGAAATGCCAAGGCAGGGCAAAACCTTAACATATTTTTTAACTTGTTGGAAGACAGAAGTATGAATGTCAGTCCATGGGGGAGGATAACTTTGTAAGCGCTGAAAGAGAGGCTTACAAATCTTCCTGAGGTCCTTGTAAAACTTGCCAATATAATTGAGCGAGCCAAGAAACCTCTGTAGCTGAGTTACGGGTATGTGTTCAAGGCAAGTAAGGCTAGAGTCTAAGTAGACCTTCAAGAAAAAGAATTTTTGTTTAATAGCTCTGTCACTTGGCCGCGTGAGTCCATGATAGAGGATTAATCCGAGAAACCTGACTTTAGTCAAAAATAGACTACATTTGGAAGGAGAAAGAACAAGACCATTGGTTTTAACTGTTCGGAAGAACGAATTTAAATGTTTAATATGCTCTTCAATAGTCTTGGAGAATACAAGGATATCGTCGATGTATACAATGGTAAAAGAGAGGCTTACAAATCTTCCTGAGGTCCTTGTAAAACTTGCCAATATAGATTTCTCTCTTCGAACTGTAGATCCGGAGGAGTTGGTCTAGAGTACCAATTTCTGGTAAAACTTGTGTTATTGACAGTTAATTTATTTAGCTGTTCATTAAGGTTTGAAATGGATGAGTGATTAGAGTGATCCGAAGAACTTTCGTTATCATCATCTATTTCAACATGATCGATAACAGCAATGGTTCCACTTGGACCTGGTTCTGTTTTAAGTTTTTTAAATAACTTTTCAATAGATTGGATCAATTCACTTTCTTTATTAGGTAGACTTAGATTATATTTGTTTTTCTGGTAATTTAATTAAAGGTTGTTCAAGTTTTGAATCAGGTTTTTTAATAATTCCTTCTTCAAATTTTTCTTCAATCCTATCTAGTTGTTTTCCTACTGTTGCTAGATATTGATTACTAAAGTTTAAGCATTCAATTAATTTTTTATTATCATTAGTTCGTCAGAATCTTGAAGGACTAGCGATAATCAAGTGTTTTTAACTAAAATTAGAACTATCTCTAAAGGGGGATGACTGGACGATACTTTAGATCTATCTTCTTTAATCCATTGAGTTTTACTAATAACATTACATTTACTTTGGTAAAATGTTTTTACCTGTACTTTTACTTCAGTTAAATGTTTCTTACTTTTACTTTACCAGTTTGTTGTAATAGTAATAATGTAATAATTCGTTTTCCTTGTTACTATAAAGGAATTGAATTCATTTCGTTCGATCAGACTTAGAAAGACTCGAGTTCCTTCTCTCGATAAATCTTTAGCCTCAAATCACCGATTAAGCCTACTCAACCCCTTCATCTAATGTTCTTATTTCAATAAACTTGTAAGTTAAAACCATCTCGTAATCTTTGATTCTTTGTATCATAAATAAAAATTTAGCGATCATACCAAAGTAGAACGTGATGTTAATTTCTTCATTTTAATAAATCTTTTCCATCTATTAACTATCTTATCTCTTTCCTTTTCTATGGGGTGAGTAGATCCGAATAGATGTCTCTTTTCTTTGTTAAATTTTGAATTAAAATCCTTTACTAAGTTATCCCGATCTAAAAGCGAAATTCTTTTTAATGACTCTTAATTGATTATTAATTGGGGCATTAAAATCGGTATAATGGGATATCTTTGAGGATCTGGGAGAAGAAGAATCTTCATCTTCAACGGTATCATTCTCGAGTATAGCAAGGATGACTAACTTGTCTTGATTAAGGATACCTTTAAGTTTGATATCTCTAACAGAAGGATTACTAAAGACTTTAGTATCTCTCTTAGTGTGGATAATCAAGGAGTGAAGAAGCTGGAAATGTCTTCAATGATAAGCGGGGTTCTAAAATGCGTTCAAAACTAATTTTAACAGTTCCATCAGAAAACTGTTGAATGTTTTCAATATTTAACAAATTGTTAACTATGGGCTGTTGTGGCAATTCATTGGGTAAAGTCCATTGATTAGGTAAAGTAATATCCTTCCAAAGAATTGTTCTTGGGATCTGGATATTAGCATCACTAGTTGAACTTTGAATTAAAAGCTGTTTTGATCTTTTGGACTTTTATTAAGAGCATGAACATTTAAGTTTGATTTCATTGTTTTATAGTAAAAATCGTAAATCAAAGCAATGGGTTGAGATCCTTCAATCATTTGAGTAATCTCTCCATCAGTTTGAATATTTAATGATAAGGCTTTGAATAAGTTTTGATCACTAAGACTCAAGGTGAAATCAGGAAAGCAATTGAAATGGATAGGTCCATTATGCAAACTTGCTTCCATGGCACCAATAATCTTTGGGATAATAATTCAAAATCTAGCATCTCTAAGGTAGAGGTAGATAGATGAATTAATTCCTTTTCTGTTGAGAGGTTTGACTGCAACTTGAACAAGACCTATGTGAATAAAATTGTAACCCTTCTTTCTATGTTTTTTAATAACTTCTAGCGATAAAAGACTACAATTTTTGTATTCTTTGTTAATTGCATAAACTCTTTCAACTATTTTGACATTATAGTCAATTTTGAACTTATCGGAAAAGGTTGACTGATAAATATCTTTAGGAGATACTCTAGGTATGTTCCAATTGTGTAAAACTTGATTAATGTTTTCATAACTATGTTCTTCTTGGTTAACTATGTCCGGGACAGGAGGCAAAGTCGACCTGTTACTAACTGAAGAGTTGGATCTGAATAACCTACTCATCTTGACTGTTTCAAAATAAAATCTTACTCAAGGTCCATACATTATCCCCACACGATATTATAAGAAAACTAGTGAAAAACTAAATTCAGCTAACAGAAGTCAGATGGAAATAAAATATAAATTACCTAATGTACATATTTGTCAAGACAGTATGTGTTTTAAGACCTCATTTGTCTTAGTTCGCAATCTTACTGACAAAATCATTTTTGGATTACCGTTTATCTATTTATTATACCCATTTACTACTAGTAATAAAGGTTTAAGTTGCGAACACTTAGGAAAAAGGATTACATTTAGTTTCCTAATCAAACCAAAAGAAAGAGATTTAAAATTTATTCAAGAAGAATCAATTTCTAAATCATTGAATCTGTTAAACTGCAAAGTTACTCATTTAAATTTCCTTAAAGAAGAAGTTAAGTATCGCAAGTTGAAGAACAACTTAAGAAAATGAGTCCAAGAAAAATAAAAGAATTAAAAGATTATTTACTAAAAAATTTATGTTCTGATTCTCCCAATGCTTTTTGGCATAGGAAGAAGCACACAGTTAGGTTACCCTATGCTAAGGAATTTAAAGAACATTTAATTCCCACTAAAGCTAGACCTATTCAAATGAGTCATGAACAAATGGAGTTATGTAAAAAAGAAATTAATGATCTTCTTAGTAAAGGTTTAATTAGACATAGCAAGTCGCCATGGTCTTGCCTTGACTTTTCTATGTTAATAACGAAGCTGAGAAAGAAAGAGGTGTCCCTCGGTTAGTCATTAATTATAAACCATTAAACAAAGTACTAGAATGGATAAGGTACCCTTTGCCCAACAAGGATGATCTCCTTGGTAGGTTAAGTGTCTCCACAATATTTAGTAAATTTGACCTTAAGTCAGGATTCTAGCAAGTTGCTATTCATCCAGATGATAAATACAAAACTGCATTTACCACTCCGTTCGGACACTACGAATGGAATGTTCAGTCATTTGGACTTAAAAATGCACCTAGTGAATTTCAGAATATGTAAGGAAGACTGGAATTTCCTCATATTTTGAATGATAATTACTATAATGACAAAAATATTCTAACTGGGCAAGGAGAGGTTTGGGGAATATATCATGGCACAAACCGTACCTTGTCCACCAAAGGATAAACCATTTGGGAAATTGACTCTTGAATTTATGGTCAAACTGAAAAAACCACGAATGACTATGATCTTCATTTTGATGAAGCATAATTTTTATCTTTTCTGGCTTGTTTAGCTAACTTATATAGATGGATTTGGTGAACAAGAAATTCTTAATAAACTTAATCATATGTCTATGGTAGCCAACAGCTATATTACCAAATTCAACTCTTTATCTCAATCAGATATAGTTGAATTAATAGTTAGTGGTTTTACTGGCATTCTCAGGTCTTGGTGGGAAAAACATCTCACTTAAGACATTAGATGTTCCATAGTTCATGCTATCCAAAGAGATAATGAAGGCAATCCCATCTTTGATGAAGATGCTGGTATTGGTCTTCCTGATGGAGTTAATACTTTAATATTTACTATAATTAAACATTTTGTTAGAACTCCTAGTAATATCACTGAAAGAATCCATGATCAATTAAGTAATCTTACATGTCCCACTCTAAGTGATTTTAGATGGTACAAAGATGTATTTACTTCGAGTTATGATGAGAAATAACAAAGATATAAACCATTTTGGAAAGAGAAATTTGTTAATGGTTTACCATCTTTATTTGCTTTCACAAGGTTAGGGAAGAATTAAGTAAAAATTTAGGATATATATATTATGATAATTTAACTTATGGTGATATTATTAGTTATATTCAAAAATCGGATTAAAAATGTGTATTGACTTTAAGTTAGCTAAACAAGCCGGAAAAGATAAAAATAAAGCTAAATACTGAGTTAGGAACATTTTGTGAGCAGATGATGGTTACATTTGGTTGCTGCTCCTCTGAAAGAAAGCACGAGCATAAGAATAAACATATTGAGTCACATAAAAGTCAAAAGCGTTGTAAGAAGAGATATAATCATGATAAAAAGAATAATAATCAAGATACTTATTACAATAAACCCAAGTCATCTAAGAAAAATCATATAAAAATCAAAGAAATATGATAAAAGTAAAATTGTCTATCACAATTGTGGGCAGAAAGGACATTATAAAAGTGAATGTAGAGTTAAACAAAAATTAACTCAATTAAATATTTCAGCCGAAGATACAGAACAGTTATTAGAATTAATGAGAATTAAAAATAACAGTGGTAGTGATGAAGAAGCTTCTGATATTCCAGAATCTTCTAGTAATAATACATCTAACGATGAATCTGATAGTGAAAATGAAGTCACTATATGTACAGAAAATTGCAATAAAAACTGTTGTAAAAGAATCAATGTAATTACGAAAGAAGAAGAAGAAAGTTCTTTATTAGTTGATCTAATTAGTAAAATTACAGACCCTGAATTAAAAACTCAGTATTTGAAGCAATTAAAAGATTTGTTAACCAAAGATAAAAAAGTCACTGATAAAGTTCTTAGAGCCAAAGAAAAACCAATTTTCAGTCTCAACAAAACTCTTGAAAGATTTAAATCTTGGAAAAGAAATTACCCTCCCTGAATTAAATAAAGAAGTTAATAAACTTAAGAAAGAAATTTCTAACTTAAAATTAGATATTTCTAACTTAAGAAAAGAGATTGATGATAAGAAATCAGATCTTCAAGTTCATGATTCCTTTTCTAGTGATGAAAGTCACGATGAACGAAGAATCATCGGTCTTTAAAGATTCGACCTCTTTATTCAAGGTCTCTCCTTAAAAGAATTAAAGATATTACTATTCAAAATGGTATATCTCTATTAATTTAGTTATCGATAAAAGCGTTCTCTGTCTGACTCCTTGCCTTAGTTGATCTTGGTGTGCATTTGAAGCTGTATTCAAGAAGGTATTTTCCCACACGATATTATAAGAAAACTAGTGAAAAACTAAATTAAACTGCTTAAGTGGATGGAAATAAAATATAAATTACCTAATGTACATATTTGTCAAACAAGAGTATGTGTTTTAAGACCTCATTTGTCTTAGTTAGCAATCTTCTTGACAAAATCATTTTAGGATTACTGGATTTATCTATTTATTATACCCATTTACTACTAGTAATAAAGGTTTAAGTTAAGAACACTTAGGAAAAAGGATTACATTTAGTTTCTAATCAAACCAAAAAAAGAGATTTAAAATTTATTCAAGAAGAATCAATTTCTAAATCATTGAATCTGATAAAGCCGCAAAGTTACTCATTTAAATTTCCTTAAAGAAGAAGTTAAGTATCAACAAGTTGAAGAACAACTTAAGAGTAACAAAGTTCAAGAAAAATAAAAGAATTAAAAGATTATTTACTAAAAATTTATGTTACGATTCTCCTATTGCTTTTTGGCATAGGAAGAAGCACCACTGATTAGGTTACCTATGCTAAGGAATTTAAAGAACATTTAATTCCCACTAAAGCTAGACCTATTCAAATGAGTCATGAACAAATGGAGTTATGTAAAAATGAAATTAATGATCTTCTTAGTAAAGGTTTAATTAGACATAGCAAGTCACTATAGTCTTGCCCAGCTTTCTATGTTAATAAAGAAGCTGAGAAAGAAAGAGGTGTCCCTCGGTTAGTCATTAATTATAAACCATTAAACAAAGTACTAGAATGGATAAGGTACCCTTTACCCAACAAGGATGATCTCCTTGGTAGGTTAAGTGTCTCCACAATATTTAGTAAATTTGACCTTAAGTCAAGATTCTGGCAAGTTGCTATTCATCCAGATGATAAATACAAAACTACATTTACCACTCCGTTCGGACACTACGAATGGAATGTTCAGTCATTTGGACTTAAAAATGCACCTAGTGAATTTCAGAATATTCTTAATAATATTTTGAATCCTTTCAGTCATTTTATCATTGTATACATCGACGATATCCTTGTATTCTCCAAGACTATTGAAAGCATATTAAACATTTAAATTCGTTCTTAAAGCGATTAAAACCAATGGTCTTGTTCTTTCTCCTTCCAAATGTAGATACATTTACGACTAAAGTCAGGTTTCTCGGATTAATCCTCTATCATGGACTCACGCGGCCAATTGATAGAGCTATTCAATTCGCCGATCGGTTCCCAGATAAGATTACCGACAAAACTCAGCTACAGAGGTTTCTTGGCTCGCTCAATTATATTGGCAAGTTTTATAAGGACCTCAAGAAGATTTGTAAGCCTCTCTTTCGGTAACATAAAGTAATCCTCCCCATGGGTGACATTCATATACGTCGTCCAACAAGTTAAAAAAATATGTTAAGGTTTTGCCCTGCCTTGGCATTTCAAACGATTCAGCTTTCAAAATAGTTGAAACCGATGCCTCTAACATTGGATTGGTGGCATACTCAAACAAAAATTAACTCCTACTTTCGATGAACAAATTGTTCGTTTTCCATTTTTAGCATGGAATCCTACACGGTTAAAATCTGATCTTATTAAAAGGAAATTTTATCATTAATTTTATGTATCAAAAAAATTCCAAGAGATTTATTGAACCAAAAATTTCTAGTTAGAATAGATTGCAAGTCAGCAAAATTTATCCTTGAAAAGGATGTTGAGAATGTCGCCTCTAAGCATTCATTCACTAGATGGCAAGCAATTTTAAGTATTTTTGAATTCGATATTGAATATATTAAAAGTAGTAACAACTCAGTTCCAGATTTTCTCACTCGTGAATTTATTAACACAGTACAATTACTGACATTATGAGTGTACGAGGAGGTTCATCTTCTCGTGGTCATGGTAAGCCTCGGCCATGGGTCGATTAATCAATCAAAAGAAAAGGCTGTTGTTCCTCATCCGATTACTCCAAACCCATAATAAATTTCGGGTGCTTGATACGGTCCCCAAGCCCTACTCCTCGATTCTCTCAAATCATTAAACCTTTCGATATTTTCGCTAGTCAAACCCCCTGCTACTTCAACAAAATCTAGTCATCAAATGTCCGATTATCACGATCTTGATCAACACTTATTTCATATCGAGTTACAAATAAAACCTAAAATGACCCAATTGATTTATTTGCCCGAAGATTTTCCTTTGGATGGCATTTTCTTCCTTTAGCTCCTTATAAATCCTTAGTGTATTATAGGGACTTTTTATCAAAAGCAGTCGGTCTTTATTAAACCAATTTATGCCAATGATGATAAATCCAAGCTTTTTATCATTCATTTGTATATTAAGCAAGTTCTCAATCTGTCCGATTGGGGTAGTCATCCTTCCGATCTCAAGTCACTTTCTAATCACACTAGCTCTTTCTGCTATTATGATTATATTAAGGCTTGGCATAAAATTATGCTTCATCAAAATGAATATCATAGTCATTCGTGGTTTTTTCAGTTTGACCACAAATTCAAGAGTCAATTTCCCAAATGGTTTATCCTTTGGTGGATAAGATACAGTTTGTGCCATGATATATTCCCCAAACCTCTCCTTGCCGGATTAGAACATTTTGTCATTATAGTAATTATCATTCAAAATATGAGGAAATTCAGTCCTCCTTATATTACGTATTAAATACAAAATCCCTAGGATTCGAAATGGAAATATATCGTTTCAGCTACCCAAGAATACACAGTATTTTAGTCTCCGTCGTCCATAGGAATTAGGGACGCTGCTCGGACTTACCTTTCCCTATTTCTTGCGTCTCTCTGCCGTTTTTTCATTAAATGGTGGGATAAATTCGGTGTTGATAGAATAGTTGGCCAAGTTCGTAAAGAATTTTGCCTTTTCCTCTATTGACTCCTCCGATTAACACCCTTGATCATCGCGGTCTCTCGCCACAGATCTCCCAAGAAATCGATCGGTAAAACAATGATAAGTCAAAAGAAAAATTAGTCGTCCTACCGATTACGATGAAGTTACTAATGTTTCTAGTTACTCTAATTCTCAATTAAGGCGTCTTGTAGATGCTATTCATTTGAAACTTGATCAGTTACATGAAGAGTCTGACAAGGCTTCTTCTCAGTCCAAAACTTCTAGTCAAGAGCTTGGAGACGATGGTAATTGTGATCCTTACGGCACAATTGGTCTTCAAGATGCTCAAGATCCATTTTCTTTTTTGCAGTAATCAATCAAAGTGTGATGTGAAAAATCATTTTGCTTTCCGAACAAACCTCTACATCAAATTTGACCTCGAAAGACTTTTTGCTCCGTGACCTAGTCGGCGAGGATCTTACGCTTTTCACACCGATGTGCAACAATCATTCAAGCATCTGGCCCCATGGCCGCATTAGTCAAAAGAAGACGTCTGCTTTTCCACCGAAAACCGATTCTTTTTCTTTTTACCTGTACTTTTACTTTAGTAAAATGTTTTTACAATACTTTTACTTGATTAAATGTTTCTTACTTTTACTTTACCCCAGTTGTTGTAATAGTAACAATGTAATAATTCGTTTTCCTTGTTCTATAAAAGGAATTCGAATTCATTTGGTTCAGTCAGACTTAGAAAGACTTAGAGTTCCTTCTCTGATAAATCTTTAGCCTCAACCGCTGATTAAGCCTACTCAACCCCCTTCATCTAATGTTCTTATTTCAGTAAACTTGTAAGTTAAAACCATCTGTAATCTTTGATTCTTTGTATCATAAATAAAAATTTATTTTAGTAAATGTGTTTGTATGCGCACTTGTTCTTCTCATCTCAATCATAAACAGTCTCCTTCCGCCCTCTCATGGTACCATATAACAGCGGGATAAGTTTTTAAAAGAAAAACTTATTATTTATGATAAGTCACAGACAGGTGATGGCCCATCCATCATCTCAGCTTTTGCTTTCCGTAAAGCGAAAGTCTTTTACTTTAGTAAATGTAAAAGTAAAAGTAAAAGAATAAAACTTTTGCTTTTACTTAAGTTAAATATTTTTAACTTTAGTTAAATGTTTCTTACATTTACCCATGTAAAAGTAAATGTAAAATGTTTCTTATGTTTTACTTTTACTTTAGTAAATTACTTTTACTTCAGAGCCATTTTTTAAACAAAATTTCATCTGTCTTGTGAACAGTTTCTCATTACTTTTACCATTAATTTCATGGTATCATTTTGTGAACAGTTTGGTTTACCGCCGGTTGCTCCCTCTAGAAGAAAGCACAGGCATAAGAATAAACATATTGAGTCACATAAAAGTCATAAGCGTCGTAAGAAGAGATATAATCATGATAAAAAGAATAATAATCAAGATACTTATTACAATAAACCCAAGTCATCTAAGAAAAAATCATATAAAAAATCAAAGAAATATGATAAAAGTAAAATTGTCTGTCACAATTGTGGGCAGAAAGGACATTATAAAAGTGAATGTAGAGTTAAACAAAAATTAACTCAATTAAATATTTCAGCCGAAGATACAGAACAGTTATTAGAATTAATGAGAATTGAAAATAACAGTGGTAGTGATGAAGAAGCTTCTGATATTCCAGAATCTTCTAGTAATAATACATCTAACGATGAATCTGATAGTGAAAATGAAGTCACTATATGTACAGAAAATTGCAATAAAAACTGTTGTAAAAGAATCAATGTAATTACGAAAGAAGAAGAAGAAAGTTCTTTATTAGTTGATCTAATTAGTAAAATTATAAACCCTGAATTAAAAACTCAGTATTTGAAGAAATTAAAAGATTTGTTAACCAAAGATAAAAAAGTCACTGATAAAGTTCTTAGAGCCAAAGAAAAACCAATTTTCAGTCTCAACAAAACTCTTGAAAGATTTAAATCTCAGGAAAAGAAATTACTCTCACGAATTAAATCAAGAAGTTAATAAACTTAAGAAAGAAATTTCTAACTTAAAATTAGATATTTCTAACTTAAGAAAAGAGATTGATGATAAGAAATCGGATCTTCAAGTTCATGATTCTCTTCAGTGATGAAAGTCACGACGATGAACCGTAATCATCGGTCTTTAAAGATTCGACCTCTTTATTCAAGGTCTCTCCTTGAATATATATATATATATATATATATATATATATATATATATATATATATATACTATCAAAGATGCTTCGCATCTTAAATCAAATCAAATCAAGTCGAATATGGAATAAAATGGAAGTATCAAAGGCTTCAATTCCTATGCGAGCGAAATGGTTTGAAAACAACTTTTCAAAACTTCACTTTCTTTGCTTGTTAAAACTGAACTTTACAATAAGTCATACCCCTTAATTTGTATATATGTGCAAAAGAGGCGTAACACTACTTTCAAATAAAACACAAAACATCTTTTCAATCCAAAGCTTTCAAACAAACACACACACACACAATGCATAGGGAATGAAAAAGTAGCGATAACCGTGTTTCATGGAAGTCGGGGGGTGCCTAACACATTTTCCTCGTTTAAACAAGCCCCCGAACTCCACTAGTCTCGGGTTCCAGACCAATTAAATAGAGTCACATATTGGGCTATATTGCGAAAACCTTTTAAACTCCGGTTGAGTTGGTACAACCATTTAAACTCATACCAACTGGCGGTTCTATCTAAATCGGCCCAATCATTAAAATCAAACTTTTCAAATCGCCGACATTGTATGTCAATCTTTCCAAAAATCTCACCTTTAAGCAATAATAAAAATCAAACATAAAACACATAAAGGGTAAAGAACAGGAAAGGAAAAAATTTCCGGCATCGACAAAGCCTAAACTTGACAATAATTAAGTCTCCAAAATATAAAATAAAGTACAATTTCTAACAACTATTAGGTATCAAATTGGATACAATTATACAATGTAACATTTCAGTCTCATATCAAAAAATATGGAAAAAAATTATCTGTATATAAAGAATTAAATTACTAACAATAATAACTTGAACCGGGTTGTTTCATACAAACGACCTAAAGTTGAAAAGAAATACATCCCAACATTGAACATTAATTAAATATTTATAAGTACAAATACAAAAATCTTAAGTAATTATATCTTCCATAAAACCATCTCATTTATATTGACTTTTAATCATGTTAATGTTCATTTTTACATGCAACACACAAAGCACATACACTAGTGTTATCGACTAGAGTTATTAGATTATCATAATAAAATGTAATAAAGATAATTCAATTTGTGAATCTAATTGTCTGTATGTGTATTGACATTTTGGTTTCTTCCTATATAAACCCATATAGTGTAAACAATTGTATGGCCACTTTCAAGTTTCAACTTGTGGTTCTTTTCAGTGTGATTCTTCTTTTTCAATATGGTACTTTTACTTGTAAGTATATTCTTTTGTATCCTTTCTAATAACGATAAAAAATTTGTTTAGGCCTCACTCTTTTTCTGTTTGCATGTATTTAGAACAGAAGTAAAATAAAAGTTGAATATGAATTAATTAAATACATAATCAACTTTAAATACGTTTCAGTTAATTCACCAAAAATATATGAAAGATAAACAAAATTTGTATTTAATGTAGGGGTAAAATATATATTTTGCTATATCATTGAGGCCTAATCGAACTCCCCGCCTACGTTGCGGGAGTGGTGGTTCAAAGCCAGTGCTACCACCATGATTCTCAGGGATAAATGAGAAATTAAGTCATTAATAATTTTTTGAAATCTTCAAACGACAGATGAGAAAAACAAATCTCACTCTCTAAAAAGACTACTAAAAAAGAACATTAGGAGTGATATTTTGGGTTTTTAAGTTTCAGTTGTTCATTTGTATAAAGGTATATCTCAACCTAAAAATATACTTTCAATTAATTTATTGTTTAATAAAACTCATGCAATTTTTGAAGGCCCCGCAAGGTAGCCTAATTTTGGCACATAAAAGTGGGTTTAATTAGACACATTTCTTGTTGCAGCCACTCTTTTGGACACAATCATGAATGCAAAGAACACATGCATATATTCAGCTTAAAATTCTCAAACCACCCTAAATCCCTTGTTCATGAAGAATTTGTTGCATCCTTCACTATAAGTACTCACTACATTCTAACCCTATTTCATTTACATTTCTTCTTCAAACACTGAAAAAATCATGTCGACCGTTGTAACAATACTTCGTTTATATTTGCTCATTGCGCTAGCAATTACAACGCCTGTCCTATCTCTAAAAAGCTTTAGCATCAACCTTACTCACCGCGATTCACCTAATTCACCATTATATGATCCAACCTTATCTCATTCGCAGCGCGTGGTTCGTGCTTTGCAACGTTCAACTGAGCGTATTAAGCGTCTCCAGACGTTAATTTCTGGGCAATCGCTTATTAGTAATATAACCCCCTCGTCCGGAGATTTTACAATAAAGATTTCCATTGGCACTCCGTCACTAGAAATAGTGGCGTTGGTTGATACTGGAAGTGACATATTTTGGACACAATGTGCGTCCCAGCAAAATACACGGACTCTTTTTAATCCAAATAATTCTTCAACATACAAAAAGATTCCTTGTAATTCAGCGCGCTGCCAATCTCTAGAAACTACATCTTGCCATACGACGATGAATAATTGCCAATACATGTCAATGTATTTAGACGCGCCATCCATAGTTCTAGATCTTGGAACTGATACAGTCACGTTGGAGCATGTGTCGGTCCCTGACACCATTTTTGGTTGTGGAAAAAATGTTAATCACCAGACCAGTCGTACGTACGACTGGTCAGGCATAGTTGGCCTTGGGGGCGGGCCACTTTCACTTATTTCCCAAATGAGTTCATCCATGGGGTACAAATTTTCGTATTGCTTAGCCCACGTGCCATCAGGGAAAAGCACAATCAACTTTGGTACAACTGGGGAACTTCCAGGAACCGGGGTGATTACCACCCCAATGGTTCAAAAATCCCCAAATACGTTTTATTACGTGTCATTACAAGGAATTCGCATTTCTAACAGAAGATTGGACGGTCATGGATCAGCTGGCGCAGAATTTACCCCCAAGTATTTGACCGAGGGTAACATGATCATGGATTCGGTTTCACTTGTTACATCCATTCCATCTAGTCTATATCAGTGGCTAGACTATACACTAAGGTATGAAATGAACTTGGTAGTTATCCCTGATCCAACAGAACACCAAAATTTGTGTTTTAGTACCCAAGAAGCTTGGAGTTTTCCAGTTATCACATTGCAGTTTAAAAACGCGGACTTGGACTTGAATCCATCGAACTATTTTGTTGAAACTGGCCAATCAGTCCTATGTTTGGCTATCCGTTCTACTGATAGTGATGTTGGAATACTTGGCAATTTGGCACAAAGGAACTTGTTGGTAGGTTATGATCTTGAGAACAAAACTGTTTCTTTTAAGCCTAGTGATTGCTCCAACCAGTGATAACAGCTTATTTTACTGATCTGATCTTGGACTTGTGTGTTCTTAATAAAGCAATAATATAGCTGAGGTCACTTTAGCTAAAGGATTTCAGCCAGGTTTATGTATTTATTTATCTTTTACCTTTGATATTTACAGCTTAATAACCTTTCATCAGAACTAATGAATCTTAAACTGATCAATTTGAGTGAGTTCCATTGTTTTTTGTTTTGTTTGTTTTTTTTGTCACATCCCCTCTTCTATTAATGAAAATGTATACGATAGGTCTCCAAATTTTAGAATTATTTTGATGCTAACAATAAATAGTAATTAGGTTAAGTAAAATATTAGAACCCTCTCCATAGGATTTATATTTATTATAATTATTTTAACTATATATCTTATTTACTTTGACCTAAAATATTTTCTAAAACTTGTTGAATTGATTTTCTTAACATTGAAAATTTAATATCAAGTGTTAAAGAAATTAATTCATAGTAACATTTCCTAAGGCAAGGAGAACTCCTATTATTTTTCAAAATAATTTTCTTTCAAAAATTATCTTTCACAAAATGGGATAAAAGATTTTTAAATATTGCATTTATGTACATTATATATATATATATATATATATATATATATATATATATATATATATGAGGAATGACTTCATAGCAAACGTTTGCTATGAGCACTATTCCAGCAAACCCATCTTACACTATTAATTCAGAAATCCAATGACCTAAAAAGATCTTTTTTTACTGACCGCATGTAGGGGTAGCGACCACAGAATTTTTTTTTTTTGCTGGTCGCTACTCCCCCCTGTGACCAGGAGAAATTTTTTTTGCTGGCCACAGGAGGGAGTATAGCCAAGGAGAAATGTTTAAAATACCTCTACCTTAGTTATATTTAAATAGTTTTAATGTAAAAAATAGTTGTATAAACAATTTTTTAAGTGATAAAAACTAACATTATCAACTATATATAATGTATTTATTTCTATAAATAATTTTTATAAATATTAAAATTTAAAATTATTAATTATATTCAATGTATTTATTTGTATGAATAATTTCTTAAATAATAAAAATTAACATTATAAACTATATATAATGTATTTATTTCTATAAATAAATTTTATAAATATTAAAATTTAAAATTATTTTTATATTCAATGTATTTATTTGTATGAATAATTTCTTAAGTAATAAAAATTAATATTATCAACTATATATAATGTATTTATTTCTATAAATAATTTTATAAATATTAAAATTTAAAAATATTAATTATATTCAATTATTTATTTGTATGAATAATTTTTTAAGTAATAATGTTTTAATGTATTTATATTTTAATAATTATTCAATGTAATTATTCATACAAATAAAAACATTACTCGAGAATACGAGACGAAATAATCCTTGTGAAGTGATACTAGATGAAGCGCAAATTTTAAGGATATTCTAATAATTTCACGGAATATAGAAGCAATACCTTAACCGAATGATGGTATAATCAAGAATACGAGATGAAATAATATTACTCACATACTACAGAGTATGGAAGAAAATATTATTCCTATGAATACTGAATAAAATAATATCACTTACCTCAGAAGAAGACTAGATACTGGAATAGTGAGGTAGCAGACTTCTCTTCTACTTTATCTCTAAAGCTTTTCTCTCTATAAATGCTCTTGTGAGTCTTAGTGAATTGCATGGTGTGAATGAAGGAAGAATGAGCTTCTATTTATAGGAAAATAAAGTTTCGATAATTGCACGTTTTGGGGCTCGAAATATTACAGTATAATACCTTCATCTTTTTCTTCATTTTTAATTTAGTCCTGTAAGTATTATCAAACTTGCACCACCTCCCCTAATAGTACATCTTATAAATCAATAGTACAATCATGTAAATCAATAGAACAATCATGTGAAAAAAATAATTACAGTATAGTACATTCATCTATACCTCTATTTTTAATTTAGTCATGCAAGTATTATCAATCTTGCACAATCTCCCCTAATAGTAAATGCATGTGAATTAATAGTACACACATGTGAACAAATAGTTATAAGCATGTGAACTAATAGCAATTAATTGCTCATTTATCCGATTAATTACCCGATTGGTCAATATAACCTCCAGACATCCATTATTATCGAAATAGACGTCGATTTCTACTAACACTAATAATCACAACACAATGGAGCTATCTATTTCATCTTTAATCAACACGAACTTATTCATTATTAATATTATAACTCACAATATTTAACAAACGAGGTCATTCCATGAAAAGGGGGCTTTCAGATAAGGATTTCTCCTTATTAGCGCATGATTAGGTGACCAAACCTCTCCTCGATGTAACTTCTAGACATTATCAATATTGCAAATAATAATATGAATAACTTTGTCGTCTCAATTATTGATTTAATAATATAAAATATTATGCAGATGATAATTGTGATAATTATTGAATCGATAATATGAAAGATATTATGCAACAACCATCAGAAAGCAATAATTGAGTATAACCGAGTGACTTTCACGTAAGCATCAATAATCAATACCGATTTGCTTACATTATGCAACCACGCCAGATATTCTTGTACTTTTATCACCTAGGGTAGTTCAACGGTTTAACGATAAAACTTTCACCGTTATTTTTATAAAAAGATAATTACGCGTTTTTAACTACTGACAATACTTTTCGTTATTGGGGTCCATTAATGATTGTGTCGTCGTATTTAATATTTCCTATTAAAATGAATATTCCCCGACCAATCGAATATTATATAACCACTTGCATACTTTATAAAATTTGTAAATAATACCCACAACTATAACATTATATCAAATCCACACCATAATATTCAAAAATATATTTTGAGAAAAATTAATTTTTATTCATAAAAGTTGGGGTCTTACAGTCGTCACAATAGTTCAAAATAAAAATGTTCCTAATCGTATGGATCACTAATGTGGGGTTACTGATTTCAAATAAATCAGTACATACTATATATGATTGCTCTATTGAAGAGAATGATTAATTTCATAATCATTTGTGTGGATACACTAAAGCAAATATGTTGGTGATTTATTGGAGAGTAAGTTCACTGAACATGACTCACTTAAAGGAACATGTAAAGTAATAGAGTTTTACTTGCATGTCAATAGGAGTTCCTATTATAATATATAGTAATATAAGTTATCATTAGACTTCATCATAGTATCTTGTATATATTGAGTTATATCTTGTCATATTCCTTAATACTTTAGGGTATGTCATAGGGTACGTTCAGATATAATAAAGTGTATATGGAGATAGATGAATGATAAACAAAGGATCTACCACTTCCAGTAAAGGGAGATAATGTCTATGTGATTTGATAAGTGACAACTTAGAAATCTCTTGCTAGGGTTGAATGAAAATTAGAAAGGAGTTTCTAATTTAAATTAATTAACTAGAGTTGTGCATTTTTAGAATCGAAATACATATAATCAAATAAATAAAACTTGACAGTAATTCCATGTTTTATATTTGATTGGGACATTATATGGTAGAAGGATTGAATTGTACGGTAACTATTTACGAATAGGTTCTTTGTGTTCTTTGTGTGATTAAATGTTGAATTCATATTATCCGGATAATCATGATACATTATTGTAAGGTGTCACTCATGATATAGAATAAATATTATTTATTTACATTTGAATTAAGAGAGTTTAATTCATTATAAATAATATTAGAATGATTCTAATTTATTTATTCTACTTACCGAGCTTAATATTGAACCCAGAGGGTCATACCCATAAAAGAAAAATATAATTAAAGAAGTGATTGGTTTAATAATAATAAATTAAATGTATTAAATTTATTAGTGGAATAGATTAAATAGCTTAATATTTATATTTAAGTAATTGGAGAAATACTAAATTATAAATTAATAAGAGAAGTCTTATTATTATTATTATTATTATTATTATTATTATTATAAATAAATAAATTGGCTAAATAATAATAATTTAGTATTCGGAGAAATACTAATATTTATAATTAAGTATTTGGAGAAATACTAAATAAGAGGGGTCTTATTTATGGAATAGAAAAATGCTTATGCAACTCTTTCAAGTATTCTCAAAACCCTAAAGAGTTAGGAAAGAGAAAATTAGGGTACCCAAGGTTTAGTAGAACATAAATTCATTTATTCAATCAATATTCTCTTAGTGGATCACCTCTTGGGCGTTGCACACTTAGCGAACATTTGATCCAAGGAATATAGAAGCGCGAAGGAGCAAAGGATTGGAGCTTGAAGATTAAATCAAGTAGTTGATCATCTTCAAAGGTACGTATATCTTTTATCCTTCCTTGATTATTAATATTACATAAAGTGATTCCTTATACTGCAGAAAAATTTTAAATACGATTTATGTCTTGCTTCCGCTTTATTACAATGTTGATTGTATGTATGTATTGTTTCTACAAACCAACACTTATAATTCATTAAATCTTCTTATATAAATAGCCAACACATTCTTCCTTTCTAACACTTTCTTCATTTCATTAAGCTAGAGAGAAAAGAGCAAGAGAGAGCTTGAGAGAGAAGGAGATGCTCGGTTGAGAGGAGAGGAAGAGATGAAGAACGAGCAAGAAGAAGTTAGTCAAGAATAAGAAGAGGTAAAACAAATGTATAAAACCATAACCTCAACCTTAAAAGTAACAACAATGCAAAGGAAAATAGATGAACTAAAAATAGAGGAAAAATGAATTTCTCTCATTTCTGAAAATTACAATACAATACTGATTTTTGCCTCTGGACTGACTTTATTATTCTATATTTATGTTAGTCACGTTAGTAATAATCTTTTTGAAGAAGCAGAAATACAATAAATTTGGAAAAGAATTCTATATTGATATTAAAGTAAAACCCAAAATAAAATAAAACAAATTTAACCTTAATACAATGGACGTTGAACAGACTAGTAGATTGTAGCTTTGAGGACTGTAAGAACAGTTTCCTTAAGACAATATTTGGTCGTGGCAGGACAAATTGTCTCCCAGGATACAACAATGCTCTGAAGCAAACTCTACCGTGTGTAGAAAAATTATCACCGAGCAGGAAGGAAAAACAAAGAAGAAGGCTTAAACTATTTTTTTCTCCATTATTTTTTTCCCACTATTTTCCCCAAAATTCCACCACCTCTACATCCTGGGAGAATAATCTTATAACAAGAGTTGAGTTGGTAACTGCCAAATATCCAATTAATTCCATTATTAATGTCCATTAAGCCTTCATAAAGTAGGCCATCAATTTCTCATTCATATCCATCCGTTTCTCAACAATCCCCCACATGAATGAAAATTGAAAACAAAGGAATTCGATGTGGTGATAACTCTCTACAGTTGATATTAGCATAGGATAGGTAGGCATCAACCCTTGAACCTTCCCTTGTGAAGTGTATTTAGTTTACTGGCTGACTAGTAGACGTGATGTCCTTGAACTATTATGCCGTTTGTGTAAACGATGATATACCTCACACAAATATCAACATAACACGGTTTTGGTTCTCATGGTTATGTTCATTATGGTCGTGAACATCTCCTGGTTCTGCAAGAATTTAAGAGAACTAAACTCATTAATTTTCCTTGAAGCGACCCCACTTCATTCTCACATAGGTGATTTTATCTTTTTGTTCAGATTACTGACACACAAGAATCATTAAAAGCATAGCTTAACCTTATCCGATTTCATATCACTATTTACAGATAAGGGTTAGACCCCTACAATGATAATACATTGTCTATGCAATTAGGTTGTCCCATTGAACCTAGATTATGGGATCTCCAGTCAACAAGTTTGGGTTTTCCTTCACATAGAACCTTTAAATATTTATGGCCATCAATCCCATTCTTCTTGATGTTGTTTCAACTTGATCTCGGTTTAAACCTTTGTTTAGCAAATCCGCAATGTTATCCTTTGATTTAAATAATCAACAGAGATAACCCCCGTTGTGATCAGTTTCCTAACGGTATTGTGACGACGACGCATGTGTCTCAACTTACCGTTATACATCACGTTCTATGCTCTTTTAATCGATGCTTGATTATCACAATATAAACAAATTGTGTGCGCGCGAGCTTAGGCCATTCGAGAATATCCTCGAAGTTTTCGTAACCATTCGGCTTCTTCTCCGGTTTTATCCAGAGCTACAAACTCTGACTCCATCGTGGATCTGGTTATGATCGTTTGCCTTGAGGATTTCCAGGACACTGCTCCTCCTCCCAGAGTGAACACGTATCCACTTGTACCTTTGGAGTTCTTTATATCAGAAATCCAACTAGCATCAGAGAATCCTTCTAATACTGCAGGTTCTCTCGTATAGTGCAGTCCATAATTACGAGTGTATCTTAGATGAAGTATCCTAACGATAGCTTTCGGTGGTTATCCCTGGATTACTCGTGTATTTTCTTAAAGCATTTTACGATTGAAAGCAATATCAGTCTTGTACAAGTCATGAGATACATCAGACTGCCTATAACCCTTGCGTATTCTACTTGGTCAATGCTTTCACCTTTATTTTTATAGAGATGCTGGCTGATGTCTAAAGGAGTTCTAGCTTCACTAGAATCATCCTTGCTGAACTTCCCAAGTATCTTGTCCACGTAATGTGACTGGGTTAAAATGAAACCATTAGGTGAACGCTTGATTTGGATTCCAAAAATCACATCAGTTAGTCCCATATCTTTCATATCAAACTTAGAGTTTAACATGTCCTTAGTATTATTCACCATATTTTCATTACTACCCACAATCAGTATGTCGTCAACATACAAACACAGAATAACATATCCTTTGTTTGTGATTTTGACATAAATACATTTGTCACATTCGTTTATATTATAGCTATTAGCCATCATGACATCATCAAATTTCTTATGCCATTGTTTTGGTGCTTGCTTTAGTCCATATAAGGACTTCACCAATTTACAAACTTTTCTTTCTAACGACACGGAACTACCTGACCTTCAGGTTGTTCCATGTAGATCTCCTCATCAAGATCTCCATTTAGAAAGGCTGTCTTAACATCCATTTGATGTACTTCGAGATTTCGTAAAGTGGCAATAGCAAGTATCATCCTAATAGAGGTTATTCTCAACACTAGAGAATACATATCAAAGTAATCAAGGCCTTCCTTTTGTCTATATCCTTTTATAACCAATCTGGCCTTGTACTTATCAATTGTTCCATCTACTTTCATTTTTCGTGTGAAAATCCATTTAGAACTTAGTGGTTTCGTTCGCAGAGGAAGGTCCACTAATTCCCAGGTATGATTTTTCATGATAGAATCAATTTCACTTCGTATAGCCTCTTTCCATAAAGGACTATCTGTTGAATTTTCTGACTTATTTGTAATTATGAGGAGTTCGACCTCTAGCATATAGGTTAGAAAGTGCGGTCCAAAAGATTTTCAACCCTTGCCCTTTTACTTCTTCTAGGCTCACCTCTTCATTTCCTTCTACTTGACTTCATGTTGAATGCCTTGATTATTTTCATTAATGGTGTCGAGAGATCGTTTAGAACCGATTCAATCTCTTCACGTTTGCATGGAAAAATGTGTTCAAAGAATGAAGCATTCTTTGATTCCATGAATGTGTTCTTGTGTATATCAGGATTCTTAGAATCATGAACAAGAAACCGATATGCATTACTGTTAAGCGCATAACCAATGAAAATACAATCCATAATCTTTGGACCTATTTTCATTTTCTTTTGTATGAGCCAAAACTTTTGTAAGACACCCCACACTTTTAAGTAGTTATAGGAAGGTTTCCTTCCTTTCCATAACTCATGTGGTGTCTTGTCTAATTTCTTATGAGGAACCTTATTTAAAAGGTAATTAGGCGATAAGAATGACTTCCCCCACATGTATTGTGGCAAACCGAACTATTTAGCATCGCATTCATCATCTCTTTGTAGTACGATTCTTGCGTTCAGCTACCCCATTAGATTGAGGGGAGTAAGGTGGTGTAACCTCATGAATAATACCATGTTGGGGAGCAGAACTTACCAAATGGTTCAGCGTATTCACCACCACGATCACTCCTTACCACCTTAATTTTCTTATTAAGTTGGTTTTCAACTTCACCTTATAAAAACAAATTTCTCTAAAGCTTCATCTTTGCTTTTAAGCAAATATATATAGCAATATTTTGTACTATCATCAATGAAAGTGATAAAAATTTATTACCCCCCTTGTTTGGATAAATTTTAAATCACATACATTACTATGTATCGAGATCAAGTGGTTACGTATTTCTTTCATTTGTATGAAATGAAGATCTTGTTAATTTTGATTCAACACAAATTTCACATTTATGTTTATGATCAATTTGGAATGTTGGAATATGTTGTAAATTAATTAACCTCGTAGGGTATTATAATTTACATGTCCAAATCTACCGTGCCATAAATTAAGTGACTCGATGATATAAGCGGAAGAAGTATTATTCTTATTATTAATCATTGCATTGGACTTCTTTAGAGATGGCATTAATTTTCCACATGCCATTATAAACATACCCCTTTCCCCATACATTCCCCTTTTGACAAAACAAACTTGTGGATTCAAATACCATCCTAAAACCATGAGTGCTTAGGAGGCTACTACGGAACAAAGATTCTTCCTAATTTAGGAACATCTGAGAACATTCTTGAGTCACTTCTTTTCCAAGTCGTCTCTGAAATTGATACCACTTCCCTTGATCTTGGAAGTTGCAGCATTGCCCATGTAGAGCTTCTCCCCATTCTTGTTGGGAACCAGTTCAACAAAAGAATCTTTGTCACAGCAGACATGACGTGTGGCACCGGTATCCAGCCACCATTCCCTTGGATTTGAGTCAACGAGGTTGACTTCAGAAATCACAGCACATAAGTTGATGTCAGACACATCTCTAGCAATTTCTTCCACAACATGTGCTTCATTAGGCTTCAACTTTCTAGGCAGCCTACATTCAGAGGACTTGTGCCCCTCCTTGTTGCAATTGTAGCATTTTCCATTGAATTTTGGTTTCTTGAAAATGCCACCCTTAGGACCCAGTTTGGACCCAGATTGAGGTTTTTTTCCTTTCTTGGAGTCTTTATTGACCTCCACCACATTCACCCTAGCCTCAGACTGGCGGGCAACGTTGGAGAATTTCTTCTCCGAGCCTTTGTTGTCTTCCTCAATACGAAGTCTAACAATTAGCTCTTCAACTTTCATCATCTTTCGCTTATGCTTAAGGTAATTTTTGAAGTCTTTCCAACCAGGTGGTAACTTTTCAATAATACAAGCCACTTGGAAAGATTCACTAATTACCATCGTTCAAACATGAATCCATGGATAATCATTTGGAGTTCTTGAACTTGATTCATAACAGTTTTGGAATCAACCATTTGGAAATTCAGGAATTGGCTCACTAAAAATTTCTTAGCGCCAGCATCCTCTGATTTGTATTTTCGGTCCAAGGATTCCCAAAGTTCCTTTGCCGTTTTCTTAATATTGTATACACTATAAAGTGCATCAATTAGACCGTTCAAAATGTAATTACGGCAAAGGAAATCAGATTGTTTCCATGCCTCAATTGCATTGTAGGCGGTGACATTATCCACCTCATCATCTCTGATAACAGGAGGATAATCCTTCAAGCAATTAGCCAAATTCAGCATAGTAAGGTAAAACAACATCTTCTATTGCCAAGTCTTAAAATTCACACCAGTGAATTTTTCTGGTTTTTCGCTGTGATTGACAGGTATGGTTTGGCGGGGAGCTGTAATCTGGAAATCAGACCCGTATATAGGACCAGAACCAATGTTCTGTGAACCAGATACGTTCTGTCCATCGGTGTGATTTTGTGAACCAGAACCTAGATTGTTCTGTGGACCAGTTGGAACAATTTCATTCTCAGGAATAATATTCATTCTGAAAATACAAACAGACTAAGTTAGTCTAAAAAAAACAACAAACAACAACTATTTTGAATAGAAAACATATTATTATTTAATTATTCCAGAACGGTCCAAGTGAGTATTAACCAAGAATAGTCCAAGTAAGAAAACCAAGTCAAGGTATTCCAAAGCAAAGTTATAATCTGCAACTTAATAAAAGATTAACCAAATTAAGAATATTGTCTTAAGATTGTTAGCCACGTTAGTAATAATCTTTTTGCAGAAGCAGAAATACAATAAATTTGGAAAATAATTCTATATTGATATTAAAGTAAAACCCAAAATAAAATAAAACAAATTTAACCTTAATACAATGGACGTTGAACAAACTAGTAGATTATAGCTTTGAGGACTGTAAGAACAGTTTCCTTAAGACAATATTTGGCCGTGGCAGGACAAATTGTCTCCCAGGATACAACAATGCTCTGAAGAAAACTCTACCGTGTGTAGAAAAATTATCACCGAGCAGGAAGGAAGAACAAAGAAGAAGGCTTAAACTATTTTTTCTCCACTATTTTTTTTCCCACTATTTTCCCCAAAATTCCACCACCTCTACATCCTGGGAGAATAATCTTATAACAAGAGTTGAGTTGGTAACTGCCAAATATCCAATTAATTCCATCATTGATGTCCATTAAACCTTCATAAAGTAGGCCATCAATTTCTCATTCATATCCATCCGTTTCTCAACAATTTATACATTTGGTGATTGTATATGCAAAACCTAAATCCATATGTATCAATTAGTAACTAATTTTTTCTACATCTATACAACTTGCATATGACAGGTACTTAACTCCTAATTTCATGAACTAGCTTGAAATTCAGTGTGTGCACACCTAGAAGGAGGATGAATAAGTGTATGTACTTTTATGTTATAACAATGATACTTTTAACTTTCCAGCTAAAGAAACTATGCAGACAGATGGACATGTCTTCTTAGGTGTTTATATTAACCTGTTAAGTAGTCTTCTTTGATATTTTTAACGGTGCAGTAAATATATAGTGTTTAAATGCAGAATTGAAATAATATAAACAAAGATAAACAATAAACCACAAACACCAAGGTTTTTACATGGTTCGACCTTTAACCTCTAGTCCAATGGCCTAATTCACGTCCAATACCAACTAGTATTGGAGACTCTTTTATCAAGACAATATTCAATCAATTTATAAAACAACTTCTTGTACAAATAGCTCTAAACTTGTTGGACACCATTACCCCATTGGCATAAGTACTGCAACATTTTGCACCTCTGCAACCGCTTGCACCACTGTACCTTAGGCTTCTTTTGTACATCCACCACTGGATCTAACACAAACCACACTAGGCTTGTATATATACAAGTTTTTATCAAAAAACGAATATGATTACAAGATATGAATTTCTATCCACAAGAAATTAATAACAAGGCAAAAACAGTTTGCTAGAAACTTTTCTTTTAAAGCACTGGTTTTCTCAATTCGTTGGTTTTGAAGCTTATATCAAGATGGATATATATAGAGATAAAAGCAACGACACAAAACAAGATTCACACTCGAAAGGAAAATATGAATCAGCAATCCCAATGGAATACTGAATCAAGCTGTTAAAGGAAAGGATTTTGAATTTGAAAAATAATTAGCTTGAATTAAGGGATAATATCTCAGCAAAATCAGAAGCTTGAAATAAGGAATTAGATCCCAGAAAAATCAGCTCAATATAACTTTGGAAAACATGGCTGCATATTTTCTCAATTGATTTAGTTTCCAAATTTAGCTTCTTTGAAAGATCGATTTGTATTTTAAGCACATGAAACCTTCTTTTAAAAATAATTTCCAACAAAATAAAATTGTGTTGAAATTAACAACTCAAGCTAGAGATCCTTACATTGATTTCCTAGGTGATATCCTATGGACTTAACCCAATGGTGTCTCTAAGAACTTTTTCTTCATGAAGAACCACTTGAATTCTAGACACATGTATGATCAATCCAAAACTTGAAAATCACAAAAAATTTTCATACAAAATATATGTTGTCGTCATTAAAATAAAAATTAATAAATCAACATAGGTGTTAGTTCCACTGTATATGGAAATAACCCCATTATGTGATGCTGAACCAGTGTATTTTAAGCCACTTAGAATGGAAGACTTGACCCCTTGTTGCTGAGTACTAGGTAAGGTTGTAAACGAGCCAATATAGTTGAAATTTCAATTAAAGACTCATTTCGAAAAAATCTGGCGATGGCTGAATTCGTTAATAATATGATCCAAATCTGAGCATTAAAAATAGTTAAAGTACAAATATGAGTAGAATTTGAGCGAGGTTATCTCACCATTCGTTTAATATTCAAACTATTGAATTTTGATTGTGATTCGATACATACTCGGTTAATATATATTCGATTAGATGTTCGATACATTCTCTTATAATATATACAAATTTAATTCAAATTAGGATAATTAATTATTATTTTGTTTTTATTTTAATTGTGATTTATATTTGTAAAGTGTAATAATAAATATATTTTCTCATTTTTAAGTAAACTAACAAATTCAATTTATAATTATATTTATTATAAAACTAGTTATTATGTGGGACTGAATTAGAACTTTGAATTTGAAGTCATGATTAGTTTGAATAAATATTCGAAGTCGAGTCGAGTCGAGTCGGAGTCGGACTCGAATTCGAGTAATAAATATTCGAAGTGAAGTCGAATCTGAGTAGGATTTTTAAATATAATTCAAATTGAGTTAATTCGAAATCTGAATTTATCATTTTAAATTCGATTTCGAAGTAATTTACATGTTCTATAGGTTCATTTCGTTTTACACCTTAGTACTAGGATTAACCATTGTAGCTGCTGAGTTGTAAACTTGATGTTTTGCGTTGCACCGATGCTGTTGTGCTGTGCCAACATGTGTCTGATGTGGAGCATCTGTGCTATTTGCTGAGCCAGTGGGCTCGTTTTACTCTCAACGAAGCTGCGCGGACAGTCTGAAATTAACTCCAGAACACCATACCTTTCCTTGTCCAAGTTACGTACAATAATACAATTATTTGAATATTTCTCATATGTGTATCATTTTCTTTGATATATATTAACTAACACATTTCTCTTACTCTTGCTTCGCTCAAATATAAGTTTATGTGAAAAGATAATTAACTTGCATGGAAACAAGACATTTATATAAGCTTATTAACGAAGTTGATGAAATCTACTAATTAAGCTAACGGTGGAGTATAATATTATGAACGGAAACATGAAATCAAACTTGCACACTATAATGCCATTAATTGCTATTAAGTAAAGACTAGACAACCAACCTGATTAAAACCGACGTGCAATAAAGATTATACATTTAAGGATAATAATTAAAAGTATATGATTTTACTAAAATAATTAATTTTATTAAAACATTCCGACAATTAATTGTATAGAGAATTAAAGAATTTCGACTATTATAGTTAAATTCCCCATCAAGAATAATTTTCAAAAAAAAAAAAAAAAAAAAGAAATAATAAAAGGTAATAAACTAATGAAGGAAAGAATATTGTATAATCCCTTCCTATGCTCCAATAATATTTGTTAAATTTCATTATATAATTCCGTAGCTATTCCCTTTTAACATTATAAACATGTACTCATTTCTATGGAATAAAAAAATTATGTTTGGTTGCGATTGGAATGGATTGAACCATTCTTATTCTTTCCAAATTTATAAATTTTATTCTCTAGGAAGGGAGATGTAATAACTCATTACAACTAAAATGAAATGAATAATTCCACTCTCTATTATATTCCTTCAATCCAAACGTAACATAAAAGACACTTGAAAGCCTTCATTTTTCTTAAATCTCATCATGAATTTTTTCTTAATTATTTGGAAAACATCACCTAATTCACCTCAAATGACTATTTTCTTAATAATTTGGAAAAAAATCCCGATATCAAGTACAATACTCTTTTTTTTTTAATAAATTCAATTTTGAGTCGAGATTTTATTTTTAAAAGGGAGGGATTATTATGTTGGTCAAATTTTGTCCAAATGTAATTTTGTCAAATTTTACAGATCCATTGGTCATAGTGAATGATACAAAATTATTTTTAGAAAAATACATTTTCCTTAACTTTGTCAAGCTATCAAGAAAATAAACTATTAATTTTTCACCAAAATCTGTAAAACTTTCAAATAATTGGCATAAAATACCCAAATTTGACTATTATAACCAGACGTATACATATAATCTTGTCAAAATATGGGCATTTTTTATAAGAGTAAAATGAGGTACCACTCTCTATACAAATTATTTTTAAATACTACATTTTCCTTAACTTTGTATTCCAAAACAAAAAGTAATAAGACCAAGTCTCAATTATCTTCAATTATTTAATACCTTTGACTTTTGCAAATAAGACAATTATTTTGAAGATAAAATCAAATTTCATTATAGATATTCAATGCACACCCATAAACCATAAGAGTACATGTTGGACACTTGCAATGTGAAAGCAAATTGAAAATCATGGAATAGTTGGACCAGTGGAGGAGGGACAATGAGCCTTACAAACCGATTTATCTGCATAACAAGGTCCCTTCTTAAGATCAAAACAACACCAACAAAGTTTCTTACCCTTGCACATAAAAGGATAACAAAAGGTAAGATCAACTTTCGTAGTATTCATAGTTCTTAGGTTTGTAATCAAAGTTTTGTTACCATCCTGCATAATCTCAGTTTCCCTGTTGATTGCACCTATTTGAAAAAAAATAGAAAAAAAATGTCAGAAGCTTGTAATAAAATGGGAGACTAGATCTAACAAATTATTTATAAAAGTTAAAACTTATCAAGAACAAGAAAATAATACAAAAATAATTTAATATCATATTTATGAAACGGACCCAAGTCTAGCATATAAAGATATCAGACTGTCTAACTCAAAACAAATTGACAATAAGAGTTGACCGTATTCATTATATAACGAATACATTGAACTCTTATATTTTCATTATATTTTCTCAAGTCTATCAATTAAATATTGATGAACAAAACATACAAATCCTCGAGTTGGGAATCATATTGCCATCATTTTCCGAATTTTGATTAACTTAATTATATATATAAGTGCATATGATTATACGTAATAATTGTATGTTAAGTATTTTTCATTTAGATAATAGATATAAGTCCTACACATTAACACATATCAACAAAATGAACATCTATCATCTATAGTAATCATATACTTACATTCATTTGTAGCACTAGTGTTTAATTTATAGGTATTATATAAATATTGTATGGTGTGTAGATCATTATAAAGAGTGTGTGAAGTATCTAATGAGTATATTAGACAAACACAAATAATTAAATTGGGTGAACCAGGATATATGGTATGTTCTTTTCTTTTTCGTTCATCTTAATTTTTCTTTTATTTTTTCTTAAATTTCTTTTAATTGTATGCTCTATTTCGATCTTAAATCTGACTATGTGCATATATTTTGCATGCGACAAACACAAAGACAATGTTTGGGAATTGACAAGTGAAACAAAGAAAAAGTAAGTGACGAAACCGAAAGTAAAGAGAAAATAAAATCTTAAATTATTATATGTAAAATTAATTTAGTTTATAATATATATATATATATATATATATATATATAATGAGGATCAGGTTCGGACTCTGGGCCGGAGCTAAAAATCGGACTGTTTTTTTTTTTTTTTTTTTTAAATAACTAAAAAAAAGGTTTAATATTTTATGGAATGAAATTTTTTTGGTGAATACAGTCAACATTTGTATTATGGAAAAATTCAGCCCATAAAATATTAAACTTTTTTAGTTGTTTTTCAAAAAAAAAAGGTTCAGTATTTTAAGTGCAGCATGAGTCCGAATTTGGAACCAGGACCATATATATATATATATATATATATATATATATATATATATATATATATATATATGGTAAAATGGAGATACACACCTGTGTAACTTTTAAAAAGTTACACGGTCTACAATCGTAGAGTGATTTCACTCTACGATCGTAGAGTAGTCTACGATAGTAGAGTGAATTCACAAATCGTGAAGTGACTACTCTACGATCATAGAGTGAAATCGATCGTAGACTGTGTAACTTTAAAAGTTACACGGCTATACACCTCCATATTTCTGTGTGTGTGTAGATATATTTATCAATAATAGGCGGATCAAATATTGATCAAATTCAATAGACTTACATTCGCTTGTAGCAAGCTGTGAAAGGAGAAGAACATAGAAAAACACCGAAGGTTGAAACCATGAAGTAGCCATTTAATTGTGACAATTGTTCTTCTTCCGGCGAAGATTATATAATGCTCCAATAAATAAATTGATAAATAAGGACATCAAATTAGATTTTATATATATATATATATATATATATATATATATATGCTCCAATCAATAAATTTATATAGGAAGGAAATCAAAATCAAATCTAATAAATTAATACTCCTCCGTCCCAGGATAAAAGTCCTTATTACTATTTTTGGTTGTCCCATGTTAAATGTCCACTTTCTTTTAATAACTAAACTTTTACATATTTTTTTCTATTATGTCCGTAGCATTAAATATCTCATATTTTTCTTATTCTAATTCTCTTTCCATATTTAATGATATTATTATGGATAATTTTGTTATTTTATTTCTCTTCTTAATATGCGTTAAAAGTCCACCAAAATTTTTATCTCGGGTCAGAGTGAGTATATCAAAGTCATCTATCTATTGATTGCTCTTAGATTCTTAGGCCTTGGCTATTGATTGCTTCGGTAAAGGCTTTAAGGGCTGCTTAAAATTTCTTCAATGTACTCCATCCGTTGTTTTTAACAGATGTTTTAGGAGTAAGAATATAAATTAAAATTTGTAATTAATGTTTTAATTGTTTAGTTGGTTAAATTAGGTATAAAATATTACTACTAATATTCTCATTCTAAAATACATTTAAAGATGAGAGAGAAAATTATCTTAAAGGAGTAAATTGACTGAAAAGATAAGAGAGAAACAAATTTATACTCCCTCTGTTTCAAGATAAAAGTTTTGGTTGACTTTTTACGCATATTAAGAAAGATGATAAAATGACAAAATTATCCATATTTAAATTTTTATTTAATTGTATAGTTTTTTACACATTACTAGTGATGCTCCATAAATATGAATAGAGAATACTTAAAATATAACAATTAATAATAAAGGGTATTATAGGCAAATTATTGTAAAAAATAGATTATTTAAGGTAAATAGACATTTAACTTGAGACTACCTAAAATAATAATAAAGACTTATCCTGAGACGGAGGGAGTATATAATATTTAGACATAATATAATAAACTAAAATACTAAATCTTCTTTAAAATGTACGAACACCATGTAGAAGGAGAGAAAATTTTCTGTTTAAAAAGACACTTACTCTCCCCATTCTTTTTTATCCGTCTTTTTATGGAAGGAAATTTATTTTTTTATTTGTCTTTTGTAGATTTAAAAAAGTATGGTAATTGTTAAATCCACAATATTTTTTGTTATTTCCACAATAAAAGTGTCGTTGAAGATGTATAGCGACAGTAAAAACCGTCGTTATAGGATCTATAGCGACACTTTTGTTGTGAAAATAACAATTTATGTTGTGGATTTAACAATTCCCAAAAAATATTAATGACTTAATTTCGCATGGCATTCTTAGATTAAATAATAATTTTCTCCCTACTTTACTTCATTTGAATTCAAAAAAAGTGTGACTTATGTTCCCATCGTACTTGGATCAAAAACAAATATACTCAATTCCATCTATTTAATGAATTTTAAAAGGGTAATATTAAAATTGTATATCTAACTAATTTAGTCAAATAAAATATTAATATATCTTTTAATTAGTATGTTTTCATCTAATTAAAAATGAATGGAGAAAGTAAATAGAAATATAATGACCCAAAAGTAGAGGTGCACAAATAGATTTTAACCGTTGACCAGATCAGGTCGGGCACACACGATTTACTAGCTAGGAAGGACAGGCCATGCCGAGCTATGTGGCCTAAAGTTTGATCCGATCTGGAAGTGGTTAGTATGAAATTTATTTTGGGATAAGTTGGTCAATTGACCAATAGAATACTGACGGGTTAAATATTTTTTCAATCACTATACTATAGGTCGATTTACAGATGGATAATTGAATATTTTTTTTCTTCTTACAGTCAACTCACTATACTCGACTTTTCTAACAAAAAGTTAAAAAAACTGTTAAAAGCTTTGACTTTAAACGGAACGGTACACATCAGCTGTTGAGTTGTACGTTACAAAGCTGATGTGGTGCCTTTATGAGATGTGGTAGTGATTATGTGGATTTGTAGAAAAATTTTAATAAAGAAAATGAAAAAAATATTTTAAGGTATAATATAAATTATAAAAAATATAAATTAAAAAAAAATTAAAATTAAAATCTTTTCAAATTCGGAAATTAAATTTATAATTGAGTCAATTTGGTGATAATTTTTTTTTTCTTTTCTAACTAGGATAAATAAATTTGTACTTTTACATGCAAATAATTTTTATTGTAATTTTATCAAATAATTTTTATTGTAATTTTAATTTTATCAAATAATTTTAATTTTATAATTATACAAAATTTAAATTTTATAATTTAATTTAATCAAATTTAAGAAATAAATATTTTATTAAAAAAATAAAATCAAACTGCATTGTTGTGACGGAGAAGAGAGAGAGAGCGTTGTTTAGTTTTTTTAATAAAATAATAATAATTTTTTTAATTAAAAAATAATAAAACGCAATTTTTTTAATAAAAATAATGTTTTTTTTATTTTATTAAAAACGCAGCTTTTTTTTTTAGTAAAAATAAAAAAAACAGCAATTTTTTTAATAAAAATAATTAAAACGCAGCTTTTTTTAATAAAAATAATGATAATTATTTTATTAAAAAAAATTAAATATTTTAGCAAACTTTTAGTTTTTATATTTTATAAATGGCTTAATTATAAATAAAATTTTATTTGATATTAATTACAAAAATAATTAAATATATTTTTTTATTTATTTTCTTATTTTTTGGCTATTTTTTTAAATTTATATTATACTTTAAAATATTTTTTTCCATTTTTTCATAAAATTTTTCCTCCAAATCCATATCATCATTGTCACGTCGTATACTAACTGCCACATTAGCTTTTTTTGGACAACTCAGCAGCTGACTCAGCAATTATTCCGTTAAAATCAACAGAGTTAACGGTTTTTTTTAACTTTTTGATAAAAAAGTCGAGTACAGTGAGTTGACTGTAAGAAAAAAAAGTCCAGTTATCCATCTGTAAGTCGACCTATAGTAGAGTGACTGAAAAAGAATTTAACCCGAATACTGACACGCACACAAAGTAGTATGTGTGTCAGTATTCTATTGGTCAATTGACCAACTTACCAAAAAAAATAACTTCATACTAATTGGATCCGATCTATTTTATTATGTTGGCCAAGGCGCAGGATCCAGTCTAAAGGTCCCGTCCAATCCCACTCTTTTTTTAACTTTTAATTTAAAAAAGTAAAAATATAAACTATAAAATATAAGCTAATAAATTATAATTTATAATAATAAAATTGTTAAAGTGAAAATATAAATGAAAATGTATATTAATTAAAGGCCTAATTAATATCCTGAACTTTATATTTTTTTTCATTTTAGATATTATCTTCTCAATTTTTTTAATTAAAGGATTAAATTTTTAATTTTTTCCACTTTGGGAATTGCCTTCTAAATTTTTTTCAATTAAGGGATTAAACGTTTAATTTTTTTCCCACTTTGGAGATTATTTTCTTAATTTTTTCGATTAGGAGATTAATTTATTTTTTTTCTAATTACGTCTAATTGATAGTTTCACGTCAAAAAATTAATGATGATAAGTGGGTTTTGTACCCATGATTTGAGTGCGTTTGAGCTTAATCTTTTGATAGTTTTTAAGTGTTTGTGTCTATTCATGAGTGCTTCACTTTGTTTTGTAAGAATTGAGACAAAAAGTTACTTGGATCGACGTTTGGGGTTGCTAGATTCGCATTTTTGACTTGTTATTTACATAGCAGCTACTTCATGACAACTTTCAACATTGTTCCAACCCTTATTTCGAAAATCTCAAAGAATGAAAGTTGTAGATCTACTTCTCCTCTTTCCGGAACATCTTGAATCATATAAATCGAAGTTCAGACGAAGAAGTTATGGCAATTTTCCCAAAGGACGTTAGAGCAGAAAATTCCAGAAAAGATTCTAGGGTCGGGGCACCCAAACCTAAGCTATGTCCAGCGCCGGGGCGCCTAGATGCAGATTTCCAATGTCGTGAGCAGTGCTGGGGTGCTGGAGTCGGGCCAGATCAAGTTGGGACGCATTTTTGGGTGAATTTTGATACTTTTTGACTCCAAATTAGATTGAGTTTCCTCCTAAGCTAGGGATTTGACTTGTAACCTATAAATACACGATGGGAGGCATAAAGACCTATAAATGCACGATGGGAGGCATAAAGTAGAGGGTAGATTAGTTTAGGAATACATTCTATCTTTCATTCATAAAACCTAGTTTAGATTGGATTGAAGATTGAAGCAAGTTGAAGATCATCGAAGATCAAAAGTAGGAGCAAGAGGGGAGACTCAAATTTGCAGACAACAAATTTTATTATGTACTCTACCTCTATTTTTGTCTTTTAATTTTTATTCAATTATGGATTCTAGATTTTAATTTAATAACAATGAACAAAATTTATTGTTTAAGATTGCAACGGATTTTATTGCGTAGCTTGTTTTAGTATGCTTCTTTATTAATTATTGAGATCTATTCTATGGATTGTCTATTATGATTGTGCATAATTTTTTAATTGTTTAGCCAATAATTATTGTGATAATCTATATGAATTCGGGAGATAAAGTATAAATTTAAATCTGATCATAATAGCATGTGATTGTGTTTTCTGCATGGTGATGGAATTCACGATTTGTGTTTAGGATAGGGATATACTTTACGCCGTATGTAATCTGATAGGGAACATATACTTTAAATCCTTTTTAATTATAATTCACATAGGAATATAGTGAATTAGTTAATTAGGGTGTTTGATTCAATTATATCAACTGTGGATTTTAATTAATATGTTTGTGATGCATCGGAAGGTGGTTATTAATACTAATAAGTTCCTAATTAACAGTCCATAATAGTGAGCATAATTAATACGAAGTGTATTGATATAAGTGAAGCAATAAGTGAAGTTGTGATCTTAATTATCCATAACCTGATTTTAATATAGTGTTATTTAAAAATTAGTTTTATTAATTATTTTTATTCACAATCTTAAATCATTTGTTTAATTAAAATTAATTTGGTTACGAGTTAGTATTTGGTAATTTTTATTAAATAATTTTTCGTGGGAAAAATACTCTACTTACACTTTATTACTTTTTGACCGTGTATACTTGCAAGTATATATTATTGTGAAATCGACCAACAAATTTTTGGTGACATTGCCAGGGAATTAGTTTAATATTTTTTTCTAATATTAACTTTAATCAAATTAGTTTTAATTTAAACGTTTTTTTTGTTTTTTTAATTATCTTTCTATTTTTCTTTCTTTTCAAGTACCATGGCTGAATTTAATTATCAAAGGTTGTATACGAGAATAACTCAGCCAAGGGAAGTGGAGATTGATGGACTCGCGACACTTTCTGCATTGTCAGCACATATAGAGACACTTTCGAGGAGGTTGGACGCTTTTGCAGCATAACGTCGTCAAAGTGTGGCGGTTACTTGTAATTATTGTGCTGGAAATCATCTGACTCAACAATGCAGCATCAGTTTTGAGCTAGTACCATATAACTGTGATTACCCAAATACTCATCAAGATCAATTCTATGCTCCAAGTCCAACATACCCACCGGAGTTCTCGTTTCCAGCTCCACTACAACAGGAAGAAAATTTAAGTTTGGAAGAAATTTTGTCCAAGTTCATAGCTTCAAGAAAGGACATGAGGATTAGTTAGGAGATAACGAGTCAAAATTTTACGAACCAGATGGAACAACTAATCAATGCCTCGAATATTTTTCCTCAAAACACTTGGCTTTGTGACTTGGATTCTGAGATTGATGGAGAGCCCGAGCCAAATCTGCAACTAGATGTGACCTATGATGTGGATGTTGAAAGAGAGGAGACAATTGGGGACCATGAAGATCTAACTTTGAGTTTCAACAAAGATGAACTGATTTTGATAATGTCCCATGTACCTTCTCCATCAAAGTTCAAGGATCCAGACAGTTTTGTAAGACTGTGTCCAATTAGTAGTCATGTCATAGGCAAGGCTATATGTGATATAAGAGCTAACACAACTGTAGGGCCATGGTAGGATGAAAAAAGGAAGATAAAAGAAGAACATGTTGTGTTTGACAAGCTTCCATGCCACAATCTGATCACAAACACAATGAGGAAATCACCTAGTTGTTTACCATACTTAATGGGGATCCTATCTAAAAAGAGCATGTTATGTGACTTGGATTTAATGGCAATTACTAATGGGAACCTCCCAGAAGAGACATTGTTACTGATGGATGGAGGGTTCTTCAATTTTCGTAGGGAAATTGGATAGATAGTTTCAAAAGTCAGGCTGAGGCTATAAAACAAGAGCTTATTGGGAGGCAACCCAAGTTTAATTTTTAGTTTTTGTTTTTATTAGGTTTTATATTAGTAGTTTGTAATTTACATTTATTTAAGAATTAATAAAATTGTTTCTATCGTGGTTTTATAAATTATTCAAGTCAAATTCAAGTGTGGTGCCCAATTTGTTCCATGTGATTAGCCTATTCTTCAAACTTAGCGGACAAGTAGGAAAATTGCTATATTTTCAGGGAAGTCCCCTGCTTTACTTTTTCCTATTTCGACTATTGAGGACAATGTCTAGTTTAAGTTTGGGAGCATTTTAGTGTCGTACAGCATATAGCTAGTTATTTGTATGGTAGTTCGTTCTTTTTATGTGTTAAGATCTAGGATCGTGTTGCATTTAGTTTGTATAATACATGCTAGTTAATTACATATTCATATCTATTGCATTAAAATGTGTGCACGTAGTATAGTTGCATTTGTATGAATCTGTGTAATGGGTTGGTGTGGTCTTGGCTTGGCCAATGATGAGATTAGTATTTTATGTTAATTTTATGTTAATCTGTGCTTTGCATCTAAATTGATTCGTGATGGTAATATAAGTTTTTTAAAAGCTTGTGTAACTGGTTAGCACATAGATTTTCTTATTTTAACTGATTTGGATCAAAGGAGTTCATAACTATTTTCTAGGGGAGAAAATTGAAGTTCAAATGTTAATGACATCTATAAATTATAACAAGAAGGCTAGAAAGAACTAAATAAACAAGTTTGGGGGAATCTATGGGGGCATAGATATTAAAAAAAGAAAAATCAAGAAAATCAAAAAAAATATTTATATGTTCTTTATTATATTGACTTGTTTGGTTCTGTGGCCTTTACTACTCGAACGAGTAATGTAATACCCGAGAATTTCTACATCTTATTAAATGAATCCATTAATGAAAATAAATATTTATTTGAATATAAATGATTTTTGTGAAGCCCCCAAAATAGGTATACATCACCCATTCTGATTCGCCAAATACATGGTACAAAATTCAAATACAACTTAATTATACAACTATCGTGTAAAATACGACAAACCATAAGCTGAGAGTTTTAATACAAATGTTGTCTTCTAGACAGTATTCAAACTCAAATGGAGTCCTCATTACATTTATTATCACACTTTTTCACTGAATAATGAGGACTACTAATGCAAACATCTCGGAATCACTCGCTCCCGACTAGTCCCAAATTTATATTATCATTTTTCAAGAGAACAATGAAAACAAAGGGTGAGCTCAACTAGCCCAAGAAGAAATATTATGACTAAGATAATGCAGAATAAATTATCGTTAGCCTTCAACAGTGTGAAACTGATAAAATATAATAAACATCAAGTTTAACTGCAGCGGAGCAAACAATCCATTAGAAGAGTCAAGTAGGCATGATATATATTATCTTCTATGATTTAAAAAGTTTATCATCAATTTTATCGCTGAGACTCAACTTAATAATTAATTCACATCATTGAATCATCCATGCACTACGACCAATGATATTCATTCGTATCACGACCATGAATTATCCATGCACTACGGGCCAAGGATATTCGTATTTTCATCAATGGTCATGATCATGCCAATAACTGTTCATCAATATTGCACTACGAGCCAATGAGGACTTTTACCACATCATTTGTAACATTACGGTCATGATTATACCGAATAATCCCTGGTCATAATCATACCAATCAACAGTCCACCTATGCACGTAAGCCAAAGATGACTTTTATCACAATATAAGCATGAGGATGATGACAATGATATAAGAATTCAATTAAAAGAAAGCAAATGATAAATTTTTAAAGATTTATAATTTAATTTATCCAGAATTTAATATTGTCCAAATTGTCAACATGATACTACTTTGTGGAGTAAAATTCAAGAATAATATTGTATCAAAAATGATTTGGACCGAAAAAAAATTAATTTTTGTCATGAATAGTACCCCGTGAATAGTAAGTCGGGAATAGTACCCCGTAAATAGTACTCCGACATAAAAAGGTTAAAACTTATCAAGATGCTTAGAATAATATTTCCATGAAAAGATACTGGATGAAGCGCAAATATCAAGGATATTCTACTAATTTCATAGAGTATAGATGTGAGACCCCAAATTTTATGAATAAAGATTTAAATTTCTTGAAATATTTTTTTGAATATTATGGTGTGGATTTGATATAATGTTATAGTTGTGGGTAATATTTATAAATTTTGCAAAGTAAGCAAGTTGTTATATAATATTAGATTAATTGAGGAATATTCTTTTTTCGAGGGAATATCAAATGCATTTGACGACCACAATCATTATTAGACCCCACAACGGAAGTATTGTCGTATTTAGAAAATGAAAGAAATATCTTTTTATAACGGCGAAAGTGTTACCGTTAAAACTGTTGAACTACCTGGTAGTAAAAGTACAGTAATACGCGTGGTTACATAGTAACACACGGTAGTGATTATTGATGCTTAGTTATAATCAATTATTGCTACAGTAATTGTTGCATCATATCTCTCATATTATTGATTTAATTATTGTCACAATATCATCTGCATAATATTTTATATATTATAAAATAAATAATTGAGACGAAAAAGTTATTCATATTATTATTTACAATATTGACAATGTCTAGAAGTTCTGTCAAGGAGAGGTTTGGTCACCTAATTGCGCGCCAATAAGGAGAAATCCTTATCAGAAAGCCCCCTCTTTCCTGGGAACAACCTGGTTGTTAAATATTGTGAATTATAATATTAATGATGAATAAGTTTGTGTTGATTAAAGATGAAATTGATAGTTCCATTGTGTTGGAATTATTAGTGCTAGTAAAAATCGACATTTATTTCGATAATAATTGATGTCTGGAGGTTATATTGACCAATCGGGTAATTAACCGGATAAATGAGCAATTAATTGCTATTGATTCACATGATTATAACTATTTGTTCATATGTGTGTACTATTGATTTACATTCATTTATTATTAGGGGAGTTAGTGCAAGATTGATAATACTTGCATGACTAAGTTAAAAATAGAGGTATAGATGGAGGTACTATACTGTAATTCATATTTTCACATGTCTAGAACTATTGATTCACATGATTTACTATTGATTCACATGATTTACTATTAGGGGAGGTGGTGCAAGTTTGATAATACTTGCAGGACTAAATTAAAAATAAAGGAAAAGATAAAGGTATTATACTATAATATTTTGAGCCCCAAAACGTGCAATTATCGAAACTATATTTTTCTATAAATAGAAGCTCATTCCTTCATTATTTTTCACTAATTCACTAAAGCTATAGAGCAATTATATAGAGAGAAATTATAGAGAGAAAGAAGAAAAGAAGTCTGCTACTTCACTATTCCAGTATCCAGTTTTCTTCTAAGGTAAGGGATATTATTATTATAGTAAAGGGTATTATTTCTTTCATATTTATGAAGAGAGATTCTGTTATTCTATTCTTTATTATTATGTTGGAATAACTGCATCATGCAAAGTACCACATACATGGTAAAATTGTTCGTTATTCCATTCTTTATTATTATGTTGGAATAACTTTCGCATACATCAAAATACCGCATACATGGTGAAATTCTTACATTATTCCATTCTTTATTATTACATTGGAATAACTTTTCTGCATCTTGATCTATCGCATGCACCGTGAATTCTGTTGTTATTCCATTCTTTATTATTACATTTGGAATATATCGTATGCATGCGGATTACTGGCGTGATCCAGTTCCCTTCTTTATTATTATGTTGGAATAACTTTGTTTTATAAGCAACCGCATACATGGTGAAATTCTTACGTTATTCCATTCTTTATTATAATGTTGGAATATCATATACGTGTGGATTACGCATTTGACTGGTTCCATTCTTTATTATTCTTTAGAATATCCTATCTGCGTGCGGATTCTGCATGACCGGTTCCATTATTTATTATTACATTTGGAATATCACATGCATGCGAATTACGCATGACCTAGTTCCATTCTTTATTATTCATTGGAATAACTCCGTATGCAGCTTGATCTATCGCATGCATGTTGAATTCTTTTGTTATTCCATTCTTTATTATTCTGTTGGAATAACCTGTCTACGCGGACTACCACATGCATGGTGAATGACCTTTCATATTCATTCTTTATTAAATTATGAAAATGACCTGTCTACGTGAATTACCGCATGGCAGATGAAAATTCATTTGCAGTTTCGTATATTCTATTACACTCGTATGAGATATCATTTCTTTTGAAATCGTCATAAAATATCATTTTATTTGGTATTTTATTTACGAGTTACTATTCATAGGTTACTATTCACCCGGTTACTATTCACTATAGTATTATTCACTCGGGTATTCGGGGCACTTTTCGTGTCGGAGTACTATTCATGAGTTACTATTCACGAGTTACTATTCACCCAAATTACTATTCACTCGGATATTTAGGGTACTTTTTATGTCGGGGTACTATTCACGAGATACTATTCCCGAAGTACTATTCACGGGATACTATTTACCCAAAAAATATATCTCTTTTCTGTCCAAATTATTTTTGGTACATGAATATTATTCTTGAATTTTACTCCACAAAGCAGTATCATATTGACAATTTGGATATTTTTAAACTCTGAATAAATTTAAAGTCTTTAATATTTATCCTTGATTTTATTTGATTAATGCTTATATCATTGTCATCATTCTCATGCTTATATTGTGATAAAAGTCATCTTTAGCTTACGTGCATAGATGGACTGTTGATTATTGGTTTTACAATTTTATATTTTTGGTTTACGTGCAAAGATGGACTGTTGATTATTGGTTTTATAGTTGTATATCTTTGGCTTACGTGCAAAGATGGGCAGGTGTATGGCATGATCATGACCACTGGTGATAATAACGAATATCCTTGGCCCGTAGTGCATGGATAATTCGATGATGTGATAAGCGAGGATCATGACCATTAGTTAACGATTGAATGTCTTTGGTAGTCAGTAGTGCATCGACATACAATTGATTAGTATGATCATGACCATTGGTTTTATAATTGAATATCTTTGGCCCGTAGTGCAAAGGTAGACAACTGATTAGTATGATCATTGTTATTACATTTGAATATCTTTAGCTTTTGGGGTAAGGATATTGAGTAAACGTTCTATTAAGCCTTTGTCGCAAGGAGAAACTGTTGATTTACATGATTATAAATATGAATTGTGGATTTAACTATAATCTTTTGTGGTTCAGGTGAAGACAGGTGATGAGAGTTCTTTTTGTCTTGGGTATAACATAGAAATGTTGATGAGTATTACAAGAATGAAATATTAACGATGGACTTTTAATCTAGAGGAGATAGTAAACATTATGTTCTACTTGACTCTTCTAATGGATTGCTTATTCCGCTGCAGTTGTTAATCTAAAACTTGTTGTGTATTATATTATATCAGTTGTTATACTGTTGAAGGCTAAAGATAATTTATTTTGCATTATCTTAGTCATAATATTTTTTACTGGGCTAGTTGAGCTCACCCTTTTGCTTTCATTATTCTCTCCAGGAAATGAGAACGTAGCTAGGACTAGTCGGGGAATGGAGTGACGGTCCAGATGATAGCATTAGTAGTCCTCACTATTCTATGAGATAGTGTGATAATAAATATATTGAGGACTTCATTTGACTTGAATACTATCTAGAAGACAATATTCGTATTAAAACTCTCAGTTTATATTTTGTCGTATTTTACACGACAGTTGTATTATTAAGTTGTATTTTAATTTTGTACCATGTATTTGGCGATTCAAGATGGGTGATGTACCTATTTTGGGGGCGTCACTGTTGGTATCAAAGCTTAGGGATATGATATCTGACTGAGATGTGAGACAAGAACTAGGAGGGGAGTGACGGGGAATTACTTCGCTAGTATGACCTACCTAAGTTTATTTGGTATTTAATTAGTCGGTCAAAGTATAGGGATAATATGTGATATGTCAATTAACCCTTATTTTGAAACTATATTCTAGAATGATATCTGAAATACCGGAGATGAGAAAATGGGAAAATCATGATAGAGAGGAAATAACCGGGAAGGAACAATTCGAAAAGAAAGCAAGGTATTCTCATCTCTTCGAACTACCAGGTACGTAAATTTCGAGGGCAAAATTTCATAAGGAGGGGAGATTGTGAGACTCCAAATTTTATGAATAAAGATTTAAATTTCTTGAAATATTTTTTTGAATATTACGGTGTGGATTTGATATAATGTTATAATTGTGGGTAATATTTATAAATTTTGTAAAGTAAGCAAGTTGTTATATAATATTCGATTGGTTGGGGAATATTCTTTTTATCGGAGAATATCCGTACGACGGCACAATCATTGGTGGACCCCACAATAGAAGTATTGTCGTATTTTGAAAACGACAGAATTATCTTTTTATAACGGAGAAAGTGTTACCGTTAAAACTGTTTAACTACCCGTTAGTAAAAGTACAGTAATACGCGTGGTTGTATAGTAGCATGCGGTATTGATTATTGATGCTTACATGAGAAGTCACTTAGTTATACTCAATTATTGCTACAGTAATTGATGCATCATATCTCTCATATTATTAATTCAATTATTGTCACAGTATCATCTGCATAATATTTTATATATAATTAAATCAATAATTGAGACGACAAAGTTATTTATATTATTTTTTATAATATTGACAATGTCTAGAAGTTCTGTCAAGGAGAGATTTGGTCACCTAATTTGCGCGTCAATAAGGAGAAATCCTTATCGGAAAGCCCCCTCTTTCCTGGGAACGACCTGGTTGTTAAATATTATGAATTATAATATGAATGATGAATAAGTTTGTATTGATTAAAGATGAAATTGATAGTTCCATTGTGTTGGAATTATTAGTGTTAGTGTAAATCAACATTTATTTCGATAATAATTGATGTCAGGAGGTTATATTGACCAATCGGGTAGTTAACCGGATAAATGAGCAAATAATTGCTATTGATTCACATGATTATACCTATTTGTTCACATGTGTGTACTATTGATTCACATTTATTTACTATTAGGGGAGTTTGTGCAAGATTGATAATACTTGCATGACTAAGTTAAAAATGGAGGTATAGATGGAGGTACTATACTGTAATTCGTATTTTTCACATGTCTAGAACTATTGATTCACATGATTTACTATTGATTCACATGATTTACTATTAGGGGAGGTGGTGCAAGTATGATAATTAAAAATGAAGGAAAAGATAAAGGTATTATACTATAATATTTCGAGCGCCAAAACGTGCAATTATCGAAACTATATTTTCCTATAAATAGAAGCTCATTCCTTCATTATTTTTCACCAATTCATTAAAGCTATAGAGGAATTTTTATAGAGAGAAAGAAGAAAAGAAGTCTGCTACCTCACTATTCTAGTATCCAGTTTTCTTCTGAGGTAAGGGATATTATTATTATAGTAAGGGGTAATATTTCTTTCATATTCATGACGAGAGCTTCTATTATTCCATTCTTTATTATTATGTTGAAATAACTTTTTGTCATCATCAAGTACCGCATACATGGTGAAATTCTTACATTATTCCATTCTTTATTATTATGTTGGAATAACTGCATATGGCACCGCATACATGGTGAAATTCTTCATTATTCCATTATTTATTATTACATTGGAATAACTCGTCATGCATCTTGATCTATCGCATGCTTGGTGAATTCTGTTGTTATTCCATTCTTTATTATTACATTGGAATATCCATGCATGCGGATTACGTATGACCGTTCCCTTCTTTATTATTATGTTGAATAACTTTATGCATCATGCCAAGATCCGCATACATGGTGAAATTCTTACATTATTCCATTCTTTATTATTATGTTGGAATAACTTGTCTCATCTAAGTACCACATACATGGTGAAATTTTTGTGACGCTCCCAAAATTAAGTATCGTCACCCATCTTGGGTCGCCACTTACATGGTACATAAATTCAAATACAAACTTAATTATACACGTGCAGTGTAACATACGACAATACATAAACCGAGAGTTCTAATAGGAATATTGTCATTTAGACAATATCCATACTCAAGAGTCCTCATTACATTTATTGTCACCTTATTTAATGAGAATAGTGAGGACTACTAATGCTATCTTGGGACCATCACTCTTTTCCCTCGACTCGTCCCAAATTTATATTCTCATTTCAAGAGAACAAAGGAAAGAAAAGGGTGAGCTCAACTAGCCTAGTAAGAAATATTATAACTAAGATAATGCGAGAATAAATTATCAATAGTCTTCAACAATGTTAAAGCGATAAAATACAATAGACAACCGGTTTAGCTGCGGTGAATATCGCAATCCATTAAAAGAGTCAAGTTGAAAATAAAGTTTACTATCTTTTAGGTTATAAAAGGTTTTCATCAATTTTTATCACTAAGACTCGGTTTAATGAATAAACCACAATATCTAATCATCCCTCGTACCACTGGTCAAGGATTTTCATCAAATTATCAATGGTCATGACTATACCGAATCACCCACGGTCATAATCATACCAAAAACTATCCATCATTGCATTACAGAGCCCTTTGAAGACTTTTGTCACATCATTTATATCAAGCCATGATTATACCGAATGATCCTCGGTCATAATCATACTAAGTTCATCTAAGCACGTAAGCAAAGATAACATAATATAACATGAGGATGATGACAATGACATAATAATTCAATAAAACAAGTTCACGAATTAATTTATTAGGGAACTAATAACGCCCAAATTGTCAACATGATCTTGCTTTGTAGAGTAAAATTCAAGAATGCTCGGAAAAATATTTTCATTAAAAATCTTTGGATGAAGCACAAATATCAAGGATATTCCACTAAATTCATGGAGTATAGAAGTCAAAATTTTAACCAATTTGAGTATAATAAGCGAATGAAATAACAAAAGAAATCACCATGCATGCGGTACGCAGATGATAAAAGTTATTCAACGAGAATAATAAATACTGAGAATAATAAAAATGGAACCGAGTCCGGTGTAAAACACACGTGATGTGATATTCCAATAGAATAATAAAGAGAGAATAATAAAGATTTTAACCGGTCGGTGTAAAACACATACGATACATGATATTCCGATAGAATAATAAAGATGTAATAATAAAGAGAGAATAATAAAGAGGCGGAACCGGTCCGATTGTAAAACACATGCATGCAGGATGTTCCAATGAATAATAATAAAAAGGCGGAACCGGTCAGGTGTAAAACACATGAGCAGGATGTTCCAATGAATAATAGAAGAATGTCACCAAGTATAGGGTAAATCAGCGTATACAAGTTATTCCAATAGAATAATAAGCAATGGAATAACAACAGTTCTCTTCATGAATAAGAAAGAATAACACCTTTACGAGTACAACAAATAATATTCCCTACCTTAGAAGAGTGAATATTGGAAAAGTGAAGTAGCAAAATACTTTTCTTCTTTCTCTCTATAGTTTCTCTCTCTAGAGTTTGTGAATTAAATCGGAAATAATGAAGGAATGAGCTTTCTATTTATAGAAAAAGCGAGGGTGGCTCTTGAGTGTAACGAATGGTCAAAATGACTCTTGGTAATATTCAAGAGACAACTACTATTTGTGAAGGGTAATTAACCCTTGGAACAATCAAGAAGGCGGTTAACTCTTGGTAATATTGAAGGGACAACTACTATTTACGAAGGGGTAATTACTATCGACGAAGGTAATTACTTATTGATGAAGGTAATTACTATTGAAGAAGGTAATTACTATTGCGAAGGTAAATACTATTCACAAAGGTAATTACTATTCACAAAGGTAATTACTATTGACAAAGGTAAATACTATTGATGAAGGTAAATACTATTGACGAAGGTAATTCTTATTCACAAAGGTAATTACTATTGATGAAGGTAAATACTATTGATTGAAGGTAATTACTTATTCACAAAGGTAATTACTATTCACAAAGGTAATTACTATTGATGTGAAGGACTCTTAGATGATGACATATGGGCCCCCCCCATAAAATAATCAAACTTACCACAAACGTCTCATAATGAGACTCTTTATATACATCAACGATTGAATAAATATTAATACAAATCATTTTATTTTTAATCAACACATATTTAATCTTTCAACAATTATTAATCATTTATAACTTGTCGTCTCAATAAATAATTTAATACTATAACATATTATACGGATGATCATTGTGACAATAATTGAATCAATAATATAAGAGATATATGATAAAGCAAGAATCATTGTAGCAATAATTGAGCATAAAGTGAGTGACTTTTCACGTAAGCATCAATAATCAATATCGTGTACTATCTTAACTATTCAGATTATTGTACTTTTACTACAAGGGTAGTTCAACGGTTTGACGGTAACACCTCTGCTAGTTATTTTTATAGAAAAATAATTTTATCATTTTCTAACTACGACAATACTTCCGTTGTGGGGTCCACCAATGATTGAGCCGTCGTACGAATATTCCCCGACAAAAAGAATATTCCCCGACCAAACGAATATTTTATAAAAACTTGCTTACTTTGCAAAATTTATAAATATTACCCACAACTATAACGTTATATCAAATTTATTCCATAATATTCAAAAATAATATTTATAAAAAAATTCATCTTTATTTATAAAAGCCGGGGTCTTACAAAATTCTTCTGTTATTGCATTCTTTATTATTACATTTGGAATATCTATCTATGCGGATTACGCGTGACACAGTTCCATTCTTTATTATTCGTTGGAATATCACATGCGTCTTGATTACGCATGACCTAGTTCCATTATTTATTATTACATTTGGAATATCACATGCGTGTGGATTACGCATGATTGGTTCCATTCTTTATTATTACATTGGAATAACATGCATGCGCGCTCTATCGCATGCATGGTGAATTCTTTTGTTATTCCATTCTTTATTATTACATTGGAATACTTTGCTCACGCGGACTACCGCATACATGGTGAATGACCTTTCGTTTTCATTCTTTATTAAATTGTGGAAATGATCTGTCTACGTGGATTACCGCATGACGGATGAAAATTCATTGGCAGTTTCGTATATTCTATTACACTCGTATGAGATATCATTTCTTTTGTAATCGTCATAAAATATCATTTTATTTGGTATTTTATTTACGAGTTACTATTAACGGGTTACTATTCACCCGGTTAATATTCACTCTAGTATTATTCACTCGGGTATTCGGGGCACTTTTCGTGTCGAAGTACTATTCACGGGTTACTATTCACCCAAATTACTATTCACCCGAATATTATTCACTCAGAAATTTGGGGTACTTTTCTTGTCGGGGTACTATTCCCGAAGTATTATTCCCGAGGTACTATTCACGAGATACTATTTACCCAAAAAATATATTTCTTTTTTGTCCAAATTATTTTTGGTACATGAATATTATTCTTGAATTTTACTCCACAAAGCAGTACCATATTGACAATTTGGATATTTTTAAACTCTGAATAAATTTAAAGTCTTTAATATTTATCCTTGATTTCGTTTGATTAATACTTATATCATTGTCATCATTCTCATATTTATATTGTGATAAAAGTCATCTTTGGCTTACGTGCATAGATGGACTATTGATTATTGGTTTTACAATTTTATATTTTTGGCTTACGTTCAAAGATGGACTGTTGATTATTGATTTTATAGTTGTATATCTTTGGCTTACGTGCAAAGATGGGCAGGTGTATGACATGATCATGACCACTGGTGATAATAACGAATATCCTTGGCCCGTAGTGCATGGATAATTCGATGATGTGATTGGCAGGATCATGACCATTAATTAACAGTTGAATATCTTTGGCCGTAGCGCACTGACATACAATTGATTGGTATGATCATGACCATTGGTTTTATAGTTGAATATCTTTAGCCTTTGGGGTAAGGATATTGAGTAAACGTTCTATTAAGCCTTTGTGACAAGGAGAAACTGTTGATTTACATGATTATAAATATGAATTGTGGATTTAACTATAATCTTTTGTGGTTCAGGTAAAGACAGGTGATGCGAGTTCTTTTTGTCTTGGGTATAACAAAGAACTGTTGATGAGTATTACAAGAATGAAATATTAACGATGGACTTTTAATCTAGAGGAGATAGTAGACATTTTGTTCTACTTGACTCTTCTAATGGATTGCTTATTCCGCTGCAGTTGTTAATCTAAAACTTGTTGTCTATTATATTTTATCAGTTGTTATACTGTTGAAGACTAAGGATAATTTATTTTGTATTATCTTAGTCATAATATTTTTTACTGGGCTAGTTGAGCTCACCCTTTTGCTTTCATTGTTCTCTCTAGGAAATGAGAACGTAGCTGGGATTAGTCGGGGAACGAAGTGACGGTCCAGATGATAGCATTAGTAGTCCTCTCTATTCTATGAAATAGTGTGATAATAAATGTGTTGAGGACTTCATTTGAGTTGAATACTGTCTAGAAGACAATATTCGTATTAAAACTCTCAGTTTATGTTTTGTCGTATTTTACCCGATAGTTGTATTTTTAAGTTGTATTTTAATTTTGTACCATGTATCTGGCGATTTCAAGATGGGTGATGTATACCTATTTTGGGGGCGTCACGGTTTAGTATCAAAGCTTAGGGATATGATCCTGGTGAGATGTAAAGACAAGAACTAGGAGGGAGTGACGGGGAATTATTTCGCTAGTATGACCTACCTAAGTTTATTTGGTATTTAATTGGTCGAATTCGGAGTATAGGGATAATATGTGATATGTCAATTAACCCTTATTTTGAAACTATATTCTAGAATGATATCCAAATACGGGGAGATGAGAAAATGGGAAAATCATGATAGAGAGGAAATAACCGGGAAGGAACAATCCGAAAAGAAAGCAAGGTATTCTCATCTCTTCGAACTACCAGGTACGTAAATTTCGAGGGCAAAATTTCATAAGGAGAGGAGATTGTGAGACTCCAAATTTTATGAATAAAGATTTAAATTTCTTGAAATATTTTTTTGAATATTATACTGTGGATTTGATATAATGTTATAGTTGTGGGTAATATTTATTAATTTTGTAAAGTAAGAAAGTTATTATATAATATTCTATTGGTCGGGGAATATTCTTTTTATCGGGAAATATCCATAAGACGTCACAATCATTGGTGGACCCCACAACGGAAGTATTATCGTATTTCGAAAACGACAGAATTATCTTTTTATAACGGAGAAAGTGTTACCGTTAAAACTGTTAAACTACTCGGTAGTAAAAGTACAGTAATACGTGTGGTTGCATAGTAGCACACGCGGTATTGATTCTTGATGCTTACGTGAGAAGTCACTTAGTTATACTTCATTATTGCTACAGTAATTGATGCATCATATCTCTCATATTATTAATTCAATTCTTGTCACAGTATGATCCCCGAATTTTATGAAATAAAAGTATTCAATTTTTCTTATAATTACTATTCAGTAAATGGTGAGATTGATAAAAGTTAAAATTAAGGGTGATATATGAATTTTTTTCAAAATACACAAGTGGTTATAAAATATTCATTGTTGTCAGGGAATATTCGTTTGGTCGTGGAAAATTCTTTCTGTCGGAGAATATTCATATGATGGCATGACCATTTGTGGCCCCATAATGTGAGAATAATCTTTGGGATGAAGATAATAGAAGTAGTTATTCAAGATTAACTTAATTGTTGGAATACCCGGTGAATAAATACTGATGTCTGGCGTGGTTGCACAGTAGCACACGATATTACACAGTATTGTTGAATTATTGATTCTTACGTAAGAAGTCATTACTCAATAATTGTTACAGTAATTACTGTTCAATATTTTATTGATTCAATAATTGTTGCGTTGATATTTTATATAATTGTTACTCAATAATTTTCACTGCACAGTATCTCCATTATCAGATCAATAATTCATATTATTTGAATAATATTATTAGATAGCATTATTGGCAATGCCTAGAAAGTTCTGTCAAGGAGAGGTTTGGTCACCTAATTGCGCGCCAGTAAGGAGAAATTATTATTGGAAAGCCCCATCTTTCCTGGGAACTACCTAGTTGTCATTATTGTGATTCTGTAATATTATTTGTGAATAATTAATTATTGATTTATATGATAAGGAAATATTTATTTGATGCGGATATAAATGATGGATTTATTTATGTGCTTATAAATGAAGGAATTACGGTTGAGGTGTTTTATCAGTATTTTGACGGATTGGAGGTATTAAAAGATCAAATCAGTGTTCTTACAGCTTTATTGTGTGAGTTATAATTTTTAATCTGACCGTTGGATCGTTGTAATTTTTGGATATGTTATACATATATAAGTTTTGTATATGTTCACAAATTTTGAACCATTAAAAATAAACGAATGATTTGTTATGAATTTTAAGAGGTGACTGATTCGGAAATTAGGTTTATAAATAATTTTAGTGGTAAATTCTAGAATTGAGTGGGCCCCATTTGTGGTTGGTGAAGAAATAGGCTGAATTTTATTTCAAATGTGGTGGGTGGCAATAGTAGCAGGCAAAGCCATCAGGTAGCAGGTCAAGTCTGCTTCGGCGTGCTAACATTTTCCTATAAATAGAGGGCTAAGTTAGAATTGAAAATCACACCAGAATTCATAAGTTTTCTCTTTTTTTCTCTCTAGATTATTGAGTGTATTTTGTGAGTATTTAGATACTTGGTGAGTTGATATTCATCAGTGCAAGTTTCCTTCAGCGTGATATCCGATATCCAGTCAGAAGTGCTGCTCTTTTGAGGTAAGGGATAGTAAGGGATTTTAAGGGTTGTTATGTTTTTCAGTTTTGTAATTAATCTGACCTTCAAAAATTCTGTTAAATTTTGAAATGATATTTTGATGAGTTTTATTGATTGTGTCCAAAAATGGTGATTTTTGGATGTATAGATTAAGAGTTATGAATTTTCTGAGAAAAGACTATTTTAAAAGTAACCGCTTATAATTCCTTGTGGTTAACTCTAAAATTGATGAAATTTTTATTGAAAGTACATCTATATAATATTTGTGTACTCTGTGAATTTCGAAATTTTTGGATAAAAGTACAATTTATGATAAATGTCTAAATATTCAGCGATTTTGGCCATATGAAAAATAGTAAATGAATTTTAAAAATTCTGAGAAAAATATATGTTCACTATGAGACTATATTATGCTAAATCCCAGAAAAGAAATATTTTTGGTACTGATTTGGTATTTTTCATGAAAATGGACTAGTTATGAATAAATAAATTAAATATGTTATGTGAAGGAAGAAAATTGGAAAATAGGATTTATGGCTCGATAATCCTATATGAGGTATATCTGATTTTTGATGAGGGTTTTGGTTATTGGTGATGAAAACTTATGAGTTTGGCATTTTAGGATGATTAAATGCATTATTTAGTAAAGTGTAAACAATTAAAATAAATTGTTTATAAGTTTAAGAAATGTTATTCTTTCAATATCATTATACCGAAATATTGGTATGGATTTTAGTGTGGAATTTCTACCTTTTTGAGTCGGGGTTACTATTCACGATTAATACTAATCATTATATATGGCACTATTTACATTATATGACATTATTTACGATTTACAGATTATGTATTTAATACGGAATACTATTCACGAGTTACTATTCATGAGTTACTATTCACGGGTACTATTCACGACAAAGTTGGTTTCTTTTTCTGACCAAATTATCGTTGATTTATGAATATTGCTCTTGAGATTAAGTGCAGTTGTTGATCATATTATTTTTATTATCATATATAACATTTTATAACCCTCGATGTTGAAATTCTCTTTCACTTGAGTATAAAGATGGGTAGATTATTGGTATGATCATGACTAGGGTTCTCTTTGGCCGATGGTGAAAAGTTGAATTGTGATGGTATGATCGCTGACCATTGAATTTATAATTAAATATCTTTAGCTTAAGTGCAAAGGTGAAATAATCAACATGGTTATAATTATTATTTATATAAATTCTGAAATGATTATATATTTCTTTAAGATATTAATATATTTGGCCTGTAGTGCAAATACGAACTGTTGATGAATATATTTGGCATGTAGTGCAAATATGAACTATTGATGAATATATTAACTGTTGAGGAATATCTTTGGCCTGTAGTGCAAAGATGGTTTGTTGATGAATATCTTTGGCCCGTAGTGTGAAGATGACATGTTGTTGAATATCTTTGGCCATAGTGCAAAGATGGTCTGTTGACGGATATCTTTGGCCCGTAGTGCAAAGATGAATTTATCAGTACGATTTTGAACAGGAAATGTGATTTGGTATAACCATGATCTTTGATGTTTCAGGTGAAGATAGGTTATGAAAATTATCTTCGTCCTGGATGAGAAGAGGAATTTAGAACCACAATTATGATTATGAGTTATTCATATGATTGTAGAAAGGGCATTGAGTGATGTTACTGAGGATAAAACATTGTTGGTGGATTTTTAACATGGAGAAGATAATAGAATTTATGGTCTATTTGACTCTTCTAATGGATCGCTCGTTCATTTGCAACTATGGTTGAAAATTTTATCATCTACCATATGTTCTAAATCTACGATTTTTTCTTGATGAAGGCTATTGATAATTTAATTATCTTTAGTCATGATATTTTTTACTGAGCTAGTTGTGCTCACCCTTTTACTTCACAATTCCTTTCAGGTAATAAAAGAGTAGCTGGGTCGAGTGGGGGATAACAGGGGAATAGAACGGTGATCTATAGCTGTTGAGGGTGAGGCGAACCCAACGTTGGAAGGGTGTTTTGTCACTATCATACAAGATGTCTAATGACATACAACCTCGTATCATCATAAGATAGGGATGTGCTCATCCACTTGCTGAGTATATATACGAGCACTACCTATATAATCTTGGTGTTTGTTTGAAGTATAATTCTCAATTAGAGACAGTGGAGATAATGATATGTCAAGAGAAGACTTACCATTGGGAAGAATATGATAGTAATCTTCTTATTTTTCATTGGGGTTTATTGGGTCAACCAAGGATAATTCTGTGGCCATATGATATCTATCATAACCTAGACGCATGGCCTCCCATGTACAAAGGTTTCCTTGAGCACTTCCCAAAGATTTTAATTTCTAAAACAGTTTTTGACTATACCTTTATGTAAGGTGTCACTGTGAGGTGCTGTTCACGGTTGGGACATGTGTCACATTTGGTATATATTTGTATCCAAACTCACAGCATATGTGTTGTTGTATTTTGTACGACAATTGTTCTAATAAAGTTGTAGTTGTTTTCTGTACCATGTATTTGGCGACTCAGAATAGGTTAGATGGTATGGACCTATTTTGGGATTGTCACATTTGGTATTAGAGCTTAGGGATATGGTCTCTAGTGGAGATCGGGGAATAGAACTAGGAGGGGAGAGATGAGTAAATCCTTCGCTAGTGTGTCCTACCTAAGCTTATTTGTTGGCCAGTTATAATATCGGGATATTATGTGATATGTTAATTTGTTAAATTCACCCTTGTTTTGAAGCTGTATTCTAGAATGATATCTGAAATACAGGAGATGAGCAATGGAGAAATTATGAGGATAGGGAAGATGGAATTTGAAATGAAAGCAAGGTATTCTCAACTCTTTGAAATACCAGGTACGTAAATTTCGGGGACGAAATTTCATAAGGAGGGGAGATTGTAAGACTCCAGATTTTATGAAATAAAAGTATTCAATTTTTCTTATAATTACTATTTAGTAAATGGTGAAATTGATAAAAGTTAAAGTTAAGGGTGATATATGAAATTTTTTCAAAATACACAAGTGGTTATAAAATATTCATCATTTATTCGGGGAATATTCGTTTGGTCGTGGAATATTCTTTACGTCCGGGAGAATATTCATATGATTGGCCTGTGACCATTTGTGGGCCCCATAATGAATAAGCTTGGGATGATGATAACGACAAAATTTAGTTTTTATAAATAATTGGCGTAGTTATTCTCAATTAACATCGTTAGAATACCCGATGGTTAAAATACAAGAATGTCTGGCGTGGTTGTTGCAAATAGCATTACGGTATTACACAAGATTGTTGAATTATTGATTCTTACGTAAGAAGGCACTACTTAATAATTGTTACAGTAATTACTGTTCAATATTTTATTGATTCAATAATTGCTGCGTTGATATTTTATATTATTGTTGCTCAATAATTTTCACTACACAGTATCTCCATTATCAGATCAATAATTCATATTATTTGAATAATATTATTAGACAACATTATTGGCAATGTCTAGAAAGTTCTGTCAAGGAGAGGTTTGGTCACCTAATTGCGCGCCAGTAAGGAGAAATTCTTATTGGAAAGCCCCCTCTTTCCTATAAACTGCCTGGTTGTCATTATTGTGATTCTGTAATATTATTTATGAATAATTAATTATTGATTTATATGATAAGGAAATATTTATTTGATGCGGATATAAATGATGGATTTATTTATGTGGTTATCAATGAAGGAATTACTGTTGAGGTGTTTTATTAGTATTTTGACGGATTGGAGGTATTAAAAGATCAAATCAAATTGTTCTTTTGACTTTTTATTGTGTGAGTTATAATTTTAATCGTAGTTGGATTGTTGTAATTTTTGGATATGTTATACATATATAAGTTGAGTATATGTTCACAAATTTTGAACCGTTAAAAATGAATTAATGATTTGTTATGAATTTTAAGAGGTGACTGATTCGGAAATTAGGTTTATAAATGATTTTGGTGGAAAATTCTAGAATTGAGTGGGCCCCACTTGTGGTTGGTGAAGAAATGTGCTGAATTTTATTTTAAATGTGGTGGGTGGCAATAGTAGTGAGTAAAGCCCATGGAGGTAGCAAGTCAAAGTCCGCTTGGCGTCTTAACATTTTCCTATAAATAGAGGGCTAAGTTAGAATTGAAAATCACACCGTAATTCATAAGTTTTCTCTTTTTCTCTAGATTATTGAGTGTATTTTGTGAGTATTTAGATACTTGGTGAGTTGATATTCATCGGTCTGCAAGTTTCCTTCAAATATCAGATATCCGATATCCAAATGCGACTTTTTTGAGGTAAGGGATTTTAAGGGTTGTTATGTTTTTCAGTTTCGTAATTTTTCTGACCTTCAAAAATTCTGGAAAAATTTGAAATGATATTTTGATGAGTTTTATTGATTGTGTCCAAAAATCGTGATTTTTGGATGCATAGATTAAGAGTTATGAATTTTATGAGAAAATACTATTTTAAAAGTAACCGCTTATAATTCCTTGTGGTTAACTCTAAAATTGATGAAATTTTTATTGGGAGTACATCTATATAATATTTGTGTACTCTGTGAATTTCGGAATTTTTGGATAAAAGTACAATTTATGATAAATGTCTAAATATTCAGCGATTTTGGCCATATGAAAAATAGTAAATGAATTTTAAAAATTCTGAGAAAAATATATGTTCACTATGAGACTATATTATGCTAAATCCCAGAAAATAAATATTTTTGGAACTGATTTGGTATTTTTCATGAAAATGGACTAGTTATGAATAAATGAATTAAATATGTTATGTGAAGGAAGAAAATTGGAAAATAGGATTTATGGCTTGATAATCCTATATGAGGTATATGCAGATTTTTGATGAGGGTTTTGGTTATTGGTGATGAAAACTTATGAGTTTGGCATTTTAGGATGATTAAATGCATTATTTAGTAAAGTGTAAACAATTAAAATAAATTGTTTATAAGTTTAAGAAATGTTATTCTTTCAATATCATTATACCGAAATATTGGTATGGATTTTAGTGTGGAATTTCTACCTTTTTGAGTCGGGGTTACTATTCACATTATATGTAGACTATTCATGTATATAAGGCACTATTTACGATATGATATTATTTACGTTATTTTATGATTTATGTATGAAATACGAGTACTATTCACGAGTTACTATTCATGAGTTCTTATTCACGCAGTACTATTCACGACAAAGTTGGTTTCTTTTTCTGACCAAATTATCGTTGATTTATGAATATTGCTCTTGAGATAAGTGCAGTTGTTGATCATATTATTTTTATTATCATATATAACATTTTTATAACCCTGATGTTGAAATTCTCTTTCACTTGAGTATATAGATGGGTAGATTATTGGTATGATCATGACTAGGGTTCTCTTTGGCCAGTAGTGAAAAGTTGAATTGTGACTGGTATGATCATGACCATGAATTTATAATTGAATATCTTTAGCTTAAGTGCAAAGGTGAAATAATCAACATGTTTATAATTATTGTTTATATAAATTTCGAAATGATTATATATTTCTTTGAGATATTAATATATTTGATGCATAATGCAAATATGAGCTGTTGATGAATATATTTGGCTGTAGTGAAAATAAAATATGAATATATTTGATGAATATATTAAGCTGTTGAGGAATATCTTTGGCTGTAGTGCAAAAGATGGTTTGTTGATGAATATCTTTGGCCAGTAGTGCAAAGATGACATGTTGTTGAATATCTTTGGTAGTAGTGCAAAGATGGTGCATTGACGAATATCTTTGGCCCGTAGTGAAAAAAGATGAATTTATCGATATGATTATGAATAGAAATGTGATTTGGTATAACCATGATCTTTGATGTTTCAGGTGAAGATAGGTTATGAAAATTATCTTCGTCCTGGATGAGAAGAGGAATTTAGAACCACAATTATGATTATGAGTTATTCATATGATTGTAGAAAGGAACTGTTGAGTGATGTTACAGGGATAAAACATTATTGGTGGATCTTTAACATGGAGAAGATAATAGACTTTATGGTCTATTTGACTCTTCTAATGGATTGCTCGTTCCGCTGCAACTATGGTTGAAAAATTTTATCATCTACCATATGTTCTAAATCTCTGATTTATTATTGATGAAGGCTATTGATAATTTAATTATCTTTAGTCATGATATTTTTTACTGAACTAGTTGTGCTCACCCTTTTACTTCACAATTCCTTTCAGGTAATAAAAGTGTAGCTGGGTCGAGTGGGGGATAACAGGGGAATAGAACGGTGGTCTATAGCTGTTGAGGGTGAGGCAAACCCAACGTTGGAAGGGTGTTTTGTCACTATCATACAAGATGTTTAATGACATATAACCTCGTATCATCATAAGATAGGGATGTGCTCATCCACTTGCTGAGTATATATACGAGCACTACCTATATAATCTTGGTGTTTGTTTGAAGTATAATTCTCAATTAGAGACAGTGGAGATAATGATATGTTAAGAGAAGACTTACCATTGGGAAGAATATGATAGTAATCTTCTTGTTTTACTTTGGGGTCTATTGGGTCAACCAAGGATAATTCTGTGGCCATATGATATCTATCATAACCTAAACGCATGGCCTCCCATGTACGAAGGTTTCCTAGAGCACTTCCCAAAGATTTTAATTTCTAAAACATTTTTTGACTATACCTTTATGTAAGGTGTCATTGTGAGGTGCTGTTCACGGTTGGGACATGTGTGACATTTGGTATATATTTGTATCCAAACTCACAACATATGTGTTGTTGTATTTTTTACAATAATTGTTGTAATAAAGTTGTATTTTTTTTCTTTACATGTATTTGGCGACTCAAAATAGGTTGGATGGTATGGACCTATTTTGGGGTTGTCACAATCTGTATAATATTTTATATATTATTAAATCAATAATTGAGACGACAAAGTTATTCATATTATTATTTACAATATAGACAATGTCTAGAAGTTCTGTCAAGGAGAGGTTTGGTCACCTAATTTGCGCGCCAATAAGAAGAAATCCTTATCGGAAAGCCCCCTCTTTCCTGGGAACGACCTGGTTGTTAAATATTATGAATTATAATATTAATGATGAATAAGTTTGTATTGATTAAAGATGAAATTGATAGTTCCATTGTGTTGGAATTATTAGTGTTAGTGAAAATCGACATTTATTTCGATAATAATTGATGTCGGGAGGTTATATTGACCAATCGAGTAATTAACCGGATAAATGAGCAATTAATTGCTATTGATTCACATGATTATAACTATTTGTTCACATGTGTGTACTATTGATTCACATTCATTTACTATTAGGGGAGTTGGTGCAAGATTGATAATACTTGTATGACTAAGTTAAAAATGGAGGTATAGATGGAAGTACTATATTGTAATTCATATTTTCACATGTCTAGAACTATTGATTCACATGATTTACTATTGATTCACATGATTTACTATTAGGGGAGGTGGTGCAAGTTTGAAAATTAAAAATGAAGGAAAAGATAAAGGTATTATACTATAATATTTCGAGCCCCAAAACGTGCAATTATCGAAGCTATATTTTCCTATAAATAGAAGCTCATTCCTTCATTATTTTTCACCAATTCACTAAAGCTATAGAGCAATTATTATAGAGAGGAATTATAGAGAAAAGAAGGAAAGAAGTCTGCTACCTCACTATTCCAGTATCCTGTTTTCTTCTGAGGTAAGGGATATTATTATTATAGTAAGGGGTATTATTTCTTTCGTATTCATGAAGAGAGCTTCTGTTATTCCATTCTTTATTATTATGTTGAATAACTTTGCTCTATGCGAAGTACCGCATATATGGTGAAATTCTTCTGTTATTCCATTCTTTATTATTCTATTGGAATAACCTGTATGTACGGTCTATCGCATGCCTGGTGAATTCTGTTGTAATTCCATTCTTTATTATTCTGTTGAAATATCCTATCTGTGCGAATTACGCATGACCTGATTCCCTTCTTTATTATTATTTTGGAATGACCTGTGTATGTGAAGTACCGCATACATGGTGAAATTCTTCTGTTATTCCATTCTTTATTATTATGTTGGAATAACCTGTCTATGCGAAGTACCGCATACATAGTGAAATTCTTCTGTTATTGCATTCTTTATTATTCTATTGGAATATCACATGCTGTGCGTGATTATGCATGACTGGTTCCATTCTTTATTATTCTATTGGAATATCCATCGCGGATTCGCATGACCGGTTCCATTCTTTATTATTCTATTGGAATATCTTCTTGTGCACGGATTACGCATGACTTGGTTCCATTCTATATTATTCATTGGAATAACTCGTCTGCATGCGGCCTATCGCATGCATGGTGAATTCTTATGTTATTCCATTCTTTATTATTCATTGGAATAACTCGTCTACACGCGGACTCTGCGCATGCACGGTGAATGACCTTTCGTATTCATTCTTTATTAAATTTTGGAAATGATCTGTCTACGTGGATTACCGTTGTCACGCCCCCAAAACAGGTATACATCACGTATCTTGAGTCGCCAGATATCACACTACATAAATCAACTACAAACTTAATTATACAACTGTCGTGTAAAAATATGACAAAACATAGCTGAGTTTATAAAACGAATATTGTCTTCTAGACAATATACACACTCAATAAAGTCCTCATTATAATTATTATCACACTATTTCATAGAATAGTGAGGACTACTAAAGCCACTTATCCTGGACCATCACTCCATTTCCCGACTCGTCCCAGCTATATTCTTATTTCTTGAAGAGAACAATGAAAGAAAAGGGTGAGATCAACTAGCCCAGTAAGAAATATTATGACTAAGATAATGCAGAATAAATTATCCTTAGCCTTCAACAATATAACAACTGATAGAATATAATAGACAACAAGTTTTAGATCAACAACAACTGCGGAACAAGCAATCCATTAGAAGAGTCAAGTAGAGCATGATATCTACTATCTTCTATGATTTAAAAAGTTTATCATCAAAATTTATCTCTTTAATACCCAATAACAGTTCTTTATTATTCCCAGGATGAAGATGATTTTCATCACCTGTCTTCACCTGAACCACCAAAGATTTTAGTTAAATTCACAATACATGTTTATAATAATGTGAATCAACAGTTTCTCCTTGCCACAAAGGCTTAATAGAACGTTCACTCAATATCCTTTCCCCAAAGGCTAAAGATATTCAAATGTATTAACAATGATCATACCAATCCGTTGTCTGCCTTTGCATTACGGGCCAAATATATTCAACTATAAAACCAATGGTGATGATTATACAATTCAATTGTTTGTCAGTGCACTACGGCCAAATACATTCAACTGTTAACTAATAGTCATGATCCTGCCAATCACATCATCAAATTATCCATGCACTGCGGGCAAAGGATATTCGTTAGTATCATCACTGGTCATGATCATGTCATACACCTTTCCATCTTTGCACTACGGGCCAAAGCTATCAATCAACAATTCGTCTTTGCACGTAAGCCAAAGATATACAACTGTAGAACCAATAATCAACGATCCATCTTTGAACGTAAGCCAAAGATATACAACTATAAAACCAATAATCAACAATCCATCTATGCACGTAAGCCACAGATTACTTTCACCACAATATAAGCATGAGATTGATGACAATGATATAAGCATTAATCAAATGAAATCAAGGATAAATATTAAAGACTTTAAATTTATCCAGAGTTTAAAAATATCCAAATTGTCAACATGATACTGCTTTGTGGAGTAAAATTCAAGAATAATATTCATGTACCAAAAATAATTTGGACAGAAAAGAAATATATTTTTCGGGTAAATAGTACTCCGTGAATAATACTTCGGGAATAGTACCTCGTGAATAGTTCCCCAGCATGAAAAGTACCCCAAATACCCGAGTGAATAATATTTGGGTGAATAGTAATTTAGGTGAATAGTAACTCGTGAATAGTAACTCGTGAATAGTACTCCGACACGAAAAGTGCCCCGAATACACGACTGAATAATACTAAAGTAAATAGTAACCGGGTGAATAGTAACCCGTGAATAGTAACTCGTTAAAAAAATACCTAAGAAAATGATATTTCATGACGAGTACAAAACAAACGATATCTCATACGAGTATAATAAATATACGAAACTGCAAATGGATTTTCACCCGCTATGCGGTAATCCACGTAGACAAATCATTTTCACAATTTAATAAAGAATGAATACAAAGGATCATTCACCATGCATGCGGTAATCCACATGCATGAGTTATTCCAATGAATAATAAAGAATGGAATAACAAAAGAATTCACCGTGCATCGCGATAGAGCCGCATAAACAAAAGTTATTCCAATGAATAATAAATAATGGAACGAATTAAATCACGCGTAATACGATGCATGAGGATATTCCAATGTAATAATAAAGAATGGAACTGTGTCATGCGTAATCCGCGCATGCATGGATATTCAATAAAGAATAATAAAGAATGGAATAATGTAAGAATTTTACCATGATATCAGATTGCAGATGTATAAAAGTTATTCCAACATAATAATAAATAATGGAATAACATAAGAATTTCACCATGTTTGCGGTACTTCACATAGACAGGTTATTCCAACATAATAATAAAGAATGGAATAACAGAAGCTCTCTTTATGAATACGAAAGAAATAATACACCTTACTATAATAATGATATCCTTTGCCTCAGAAGAAAACTGGATACTAGAATAGTGAGTTAGCAGACTTCTCTTCTCTTTTCTCTCTATAATTTCTCTCTATAATAATTGCTCTATATCTTTAGTGAATTGGTGAAAAATAATGAAGGAATGAGCTTCTATTTATAGAAAAATATAGTTTCAATAATTGCACGTTTTGGGGCTCGAAATATTACAGTATAATACCTTCCTCTTTTCCTTTTTTTTAATTTAGTCCTGCAAGTATTATCAAACTTGCACCACCTCCCCTAATAGTAAATCATGTGAATCAATAGTTCTAGACATGTGAGAATACGAATTACAGTATAGTACATCCATCTATACCTCCATTTTTAACTTAGTCATGCAAGTATTATCAATCTTGAACCAACTCCCCTAATAGAAAATAAAGGGAATCAATTAGACACACATGTGAACAAATAGTTATAATCATGTGAATCAATAGCAATTAATTGCTCATTTATCCGGTTAATTACCCGATTGGTCAATATAACCTCCCGACGTCAATTATTATCGAAATAAATGTCGATTTTCACTAACACTAATAATTCCAACACAATGGAACTATCAATTTCATCTTTAATCAACACAAATTTATTCATCATTAATATTATAATTCACAATATTTAACAACCAGGTCGCTCCCAAGAAAGAGGGGGCTTTTCGATAAGGATTTCTCCTTATTAGCGCGCAATTAGGTGACCAAACCTCTCATTGACAGAACTTCTAGACATATAATAATATAAATAACTTTGTCGTCTTAATTATTGATTTAATAATATATAAAATATTATGCAGATGATACTGTGACAATAATTGAATCAATAATATGAAAGATATGATGCATCAATTACTATAGCAATAATTGAGTATAACTAAGTGACTTCTCACGTAAGCATCAATAATCAATCTGGTGTGTTTCTTATGCAACCACGCAGACTTCGTATTTTTTACTACTAGGGTAGTTCAGCGTTTTACTTGGTAACACTTTCGCCGTTATTTTTATCAAAAGATAATTTTGTCGTTTACCAACTACGACAATACTTCCGTTGTGGGGTCCACCAATGATTAATGTGTCGTCGTACGGATATTCCCCGACAAAAAGAATATTTTCCAACCAAACGAATATTTCTTAACAACTTGCTTACTTTGCAAAAAAATAAATCACATATCACCCTTAACTTTAACCTTTTATCAATTTAACCATTTAAGAAATAAAATAATAATTATAAGAAAATTTAATACTTTCATTTCATAAAATTCGGGGTCGTACAATCTCCCCTCCTTATGAAATTTCGCCCTCGAAATTTACGTACCTGGTAGTTCCAAGAGGTGAGGATACCTTGATTTCATTTCAGAAATACTGTCACAAAACAAGGGTTAATTGACATATAATATATTATCCCTATACTTTGACTAACCAATTAAATACCAAATAAACTTAGGTTGGTCATACTAGCGAAGGAATTCTCCGTTTCTCCCCTCCTAGTTCTTCTCTCACATCTCAGTCAAGGATCATATCCCTAAGCTTTGATACCAACTGTGACGCCCCCAAAAACAGGTATACATCACCAGATATCACAATACATAAATCAACTACAAACTTAATTATACAACTGTCGTGTAAAAATACGACAAAACATAGCTGAGTTTTTAAAACGAATATTGTCTTCTAGACAATATCCACACTCAAAAAAGTCCTCATTACAATTATTATCACACTATTTTACAGAATAGTGAGGACTACTAAAGCCACTTATCCTTGACCATCACTCCATTTCTCGACTCGTCCCAGCTATATTCTTTTTCCCTGAAGAGAACAATGAAAGAAAAGGGTGAAGTCAACTAGCCTAGTAAGAAATATTATGACTAAGATAATGCAGAATAAATTATCCTTAGCCTTCAACAGTATAACAACTGATAGAATATAATTGACAACAAGTTTTAGATCAACAACAGTTGCGGAACAAGCAATCCATTAGAAGAGTCAAGTAGAGCATGATATCTACTATCTTCTATGATTTAAAAAGTTTATCATCAAATTTTATCGCTGTAATACCCATTAACAGTTCTTTATTATACCCAGGATGAAGATGATTTTCATCACATGTCTTCACCTGAACCACCAAAGATTTTAGTTAAATTCACAATACATGTTTATAATAATGTGAATCAACAGTTTCTCCTTGCCACAAAGGCTTAATAGAACGTTCACTTAATATCCTTACCCCAAAGGCTAAAGATATTCAAATGTAATAACAATGATCATACCAATCCGTTGTCTACCTTTGCACTACAGGCCAAAAATATTCAACTATAAAACCAATGGTCATAATCATACCAATCAATTGTTTGTCAGTGAATTATGGCCAAAGACATTCAACTGTAACTAATGGTCATGATCCTGCCAATCACATCATCGAATTATCCATGTACTACGGGCAAAGGATATTTGTTAGTATCATCACTGGTCATGATCATGTCATACACTTGTCCATCTTTGCACTACGGGACAAAGCTATCAATCAACAGTTCGTCTTTGCACGTAAGACAAAGATATACAACTATAAAACCAATAATCAACGGTCTATCTTTGAATGTAAGCAAAAGTTATACAACTATAAAAGCAATAATCAACAATCCATCTATGCACGTATGCCACAGATTACTTTCACCACAATATAAGCATGAGAATGATGACAATGATATAAACATTAATCAAATGAAATCAAGGATAAATATTAAAAACTTTAAATTTATCCAGAGTTTAAAAATATCCAAATTGTCAACATGATATGGCTTTGTGGAGTAAAATTCAAGAATAATATTCATGTACCAAAAATAATTTGGACAGAAAAGAAATATATTTTTTGGGTAGATAGTACCCCGTGAATAGTATCCCGTTAATAGTACTTCAAAAATAATACCTCGTGAATAGTACCCCGGCATGAAAAGTACCCCAAATTCCCGAGTGAATAATATTCAGGTGAATAGTAATTTGTGTGAATAGTAACCTGTGAATAGTGACTCGTGAATAGTACTCTGACACGAAAAGTGCCCTGAATATCCGAGTGAATAATACTAGAGTGAATAGTAATCGGGTGAATAGTAACCCGTGAATAGTAACTCATAAAAAAATACCTAAGAAAATAATATTCCATGACGAGTACAAAAGAAATGATATCTCATACGAGTATAATAGAATATACGAAACTGCAAATGAATTTTCACCCTCCATGCGGTAATCCACGTGATGAGATCATTTCCACAATTTAATAAAGAATGAATACAAAGGATCATTCACCATGCATGCGGTAATCCACATGTATGCGAGTTATTCCAATAGAATAATAAAGAATGGAATAATGAGAAGAATTCATCGGTATCACGATAGACCGCATGCATAACGAGTTATTCAATAGAATAATAAATAATGAAACAAGTCATGCATAATAACGCGATGTATACAGACATGATATTCCAATGAATAATAAAAAATAGAACCGTGTCATGCGTAATCCGCAGATGTACATGATATTCAAATGAATAATAAAAAATGGAATAATGAAGAATTTCACCATGTATGCGGTACTTCACATAGACAGGTTATTCCAACATAATAATAAAGAATGGAATAATAGAAGAATTTCACCATGTATGCGGTACTTAGCATAGACAAGTTATTCCAACATGATAATAAAGAATAGAATAACAGAAGCTCTCTTCATGAATACGAAAGAAATAATACCCCTTACTATAATAACGCTATCCCTTACCTTAAAAGAAAACTGGAATAGTGAGGTAGCAGACTTCTCTTCTCCTTTCTCTCTATAATTTCTCTCTATAATAATTGCTCTATAGCTTTAGTGAATTGGTGAAAAATAATGAAGGAATTAGCTTCTATTTATAGGAAAATATAGTTTCAATAATTGCACGTTTTGGGGCTCGAAATATTACAGTATAATACCTTCCTCTTTTTCTTTATTTTTAATTTAGTCCTACAAGTATTATCAAACTTACACTATTCCCGAAGTACTATTCACGGAGTACTATTTACCCAAAAAAATATATTTTTTTCTGTCCAAATTATTTTTGGTACATGAATATTATTCTTGAATTTTACTCCACAAAGCAGTACCATGTTGACAATTTAGATATTTTTAAACTCTGGATAAATTTAAAGTCTTTAATATTTATCCTTGATTTCGTTTGATTAATGTTTATATCATTGTCATCATTCTCATGCTTATATTGTGATAAAAGTCATCTTTGGCTTACGTGCATAGATGGACTGTTGATTATTGGTTTTACAGTTGTATATTTTTGGCTTACGTGCAAAGATGGACTATTGATTATTGGTTTTATAGATGTATATCTTTGGCTTACGTGCAAAGATGGACAGGTGTATGACATGATCATGACCATTGGTGATAATAACGAATATCCTTGGCCCGTAGTGCATGAATAATTCGATGATGTGATTGGCAGGATCATGACCATTAGTTAATAGTTGAATGTCTTTGTCAGTAGTGATCGACATATTAATTGATTGGTATGATCATGACCATTGGTTTTATAGTTGAATATCTTTGGCCCGTAGTGCAAAGGTAGACAACTGATTGGTATGATCATTGTTATTACATTTGAATATCTTTAGCCTTTGGGGTAAGGATATTGAGTAAACGTTTTATTAAGCCTTTGTGGCAAGGAGAAACTGGTTATTTATATGATTATTAATATGAATTGTGGATTTAACTATAATCTTTTGTGGTTCAGGTGAAGACATGTGATGAGAGTTCTTTTTGTCTTGGGTATAACAAAGAACTATTGATGAGTATTACATGAATGAAATATTAACGATGGACTTTTAATGTAGAGGAGATAGTAGACATTATGTTCTACTTGACTCTTCTAATGGATTGCTTATTCCGCTGCAGTTGTTAATCTAAAACTTGTTGTCTATTATATTTTATCAGTTGTTATACTGTTGAAGACTAAGGATAATTTATTTCGTATTATCTTACTCATAATATTTTTTACTGGGCTAGTTGAGCTCACCCTTTTGCTTTCATTGTTCTCTCTAGGAAATGAGAATGTAGCTGGGACTAGTCGGGGAATGGAGTGATGGTCCAGATGATAGCATTAGTAGTCCTCACTATTCTATGAAATAGTGTGATAATAAATGTATTGAGGACTCCATTTGAGTTGAATACTGTCTAGGAGACAATATTCGTATTAAAACTCTCAGTTTATATTTTATCGTATTTTACACGAAATTTGTATTATTAAATTGTATTTGAATTTTATACCATGTATCTGGCGACTCAAGATGGGTGATGTATACCTATTTTGGGGGCGTCACAATAGAAACCAAAACTTAACAAAATGAGTATAGAATTCGAAATCTGAAACGAAATAATATTACTTACATACTACAGAGTATGGAAGAAAATATTATTTCATATGAATACTGAACAAAAATAATATCCCTTACCTTGTTAAGAAGAGTATTCGAACTGGTATTGCGGGGATATTCTCGAAGAAAACTTGAATTGTTTTCTACGCTCAAAGCTTCCTTAAACTCTAAAGAAATACGCTCAATATTATAGAAGAAGAATTCTCTTATTCTTGTATGATTTTCAATTTTAACTAAGCATCCTATTTATAGAAGAATGGAAGGGTACTGTTAAGAATTTTTAATTCACGGACGAAACATTCAAAACTAACGGGCCGAAACTTGCAACCCTCAGACACCCGCTTTTAAAAAAAATAATATTATAATATTCAAGTTAAACAAATAACTTTATATAAAATATACTCCCTCCGTGTCATAGTCATAGGCTGATTTTTTATTTTGAGATGTCCCAATATATAGGCTACTTACTATTTATAAAATTTAGTTGGTTCATTTTTTTACTTTTATGCCCTTATAATAAATATTCAACCATTACTCTTTTTTTGAAAAAACAACATTCAATGTCATTATTTTTATCATCACATTTAATGTTGTTGTATTTTCTTTGGTTAAAGTTCTATGGTTATAGACTTTAATGGTCAGTACACGTCAATCAATGAAGTTGAGAGTTTCAGTGTGATAAGTAAGGAGTAATTAACTTATTCATTAATTCCATATTAAGGGGTATATGTGGAAAATTTATGTTAAAATTGCCACTTAAATTGATTTTCTTAAACTATGTGCCAAAAAGAAATCAGCCTATAACTATGGGACGGAGGGAGTAATATATTCTATTTTTCATAAAAAACAAAAATTATTATAATATATATATATATATATATATACATATATATATATATAGTATGGGGATGGTGATCCATCTGAGAAGATGATCAACAGCGCTCTCCGGCACCAACAGAAGATGGACCAGTTAATCAAAAGAGATGATTTGACCATCATCGACTTTCGGCAAAAGTAGGAAGCAAATCGGCAGCGGCATCACCTTCTTTGTCTCCCAGTCAATCAACCGAAAGTAAAGATATATTTATATATATATATACACCTTTACAAAACCATTCTAGATTCCCCCACATTTTCAATAATCCACCAACATATGGGCCCCACCTGACCCACTTGTCACTTTCACATATATATATATATATATATATATATATATATATATCGAATAACTTTCTACCGGTTATTTTGAAAAATAGGTAAATAGGGGTCCATAAAATAAGCCAAAATTACCAAAAATACTTCATAAAAATTCCCTCAATATTTTTAACAATATTTATCATCATTATTATAATTCACAATTTTTAACAACCAAATCGTTTTCAGAAAAGAGGGGACTTTCCGATAAGAATTTATCCCTATCAAGCTCGATTAGGTGACCAAACCTCTCCTCGATGAACTTTCTAGACATTCATCAATATTGCAAATAATAATATGAATAACTACGCAAAGAATTCTTGTAGCAATAATTGAATAAAAGCGAAAGTGACTTCTCACGTAAGCATCAATAATCAATAATGTGTGCTCTTATGCAACAACGCAGCGTATTTATATACTTTTCATCACCAAAGTATTTCAAACGGTTAACGATAAAACTTTCACCGTTATTTTTTATAAAAGATATTTATGTCGTTTTCTCATTAAACAATAATTACATTATGGGGTCCACCAATGGTTGTCTTGGTTAATACGAATATTTCTGTAAAAGCGAATATTCCCCGACCAATCGAATATTTTATAACAACTTCCTTGCTTTGCAAAATTTATAAATATTACCCACAACTATAAAATTATATCAAATCCACACCATAATATTCAAAAATGATATTTCGAGAAAACTAATCTTTATTTATGAAAGTTGGGGTCTTACAATTTTGTGTTATGAGATGAGTTAACTCAATTATATTAAATAATTGAATAATTGAGAATATATGGAGTTTATGATGAACTCGTTGAAAGCCTTGTGTGGCACATTGATGGGAAATATTAATAATGATATTAATCGACGAATGAATTATTAATTGAATAATTAATTTATATTAATCGTTAATTGTTATTATAGAATATTAATTAATTGTTAATGGTGATTAATTAATGATACATGATTATTATTGTTAGAGATATAATAATAATAAGCAACGTGTCATAAATATAATAAGATTTATATTTATTTACTATACGTGATAGATAATTATTTGTTATAAAGATTAATAATTACATTAATCAATGAGGAATGGATTAATTGATATTATTGTTAATTAATCAATAAGATGAATAATTTGTTTATTTGACATAAAATAAATAAGTAAGTTATTAATATAATAAGATTATATTGATTGTTATGTGCAAAGTGTGCAATGATTAAATATATAAAATATATGGAATACAACTATATTATGTAAGACCCCAACTTTTATAAATAAAGATGAATTTTCTATAAATATCATTTTGAATATTATGGAGTAAATTTGATATAATGTTATAGTTATGGGTAATATTTATAAATTTTGCAAAATCTGCAAGTTGTTATATAATATTGAATTGTCGGAAATATTCGTTTTAACGGGGAATATTAAATGACGATGGCATAATTATTAGTGGACCCCACAACGGAATTATTGTCGGATTGAAAATGACAAAAATACTTTATGAAAATAACGGCGGAAGTTTTACTGTTAACTGTTGAAACACTCGGTGTTAAAAGTACAGTAATACGTGTGGTTGCATAGTAGCACACGGTATTGATTATTGATACTTACGTGAGAAGTCACTCAGTTTTGCTTATTATTTGGATCCCTATTTACCCATTTTTCAAAATTATCGGACGAAAGTTATAAAGTATATATATATATTTGACTTTTGTGTGTGTGTGTGTGTTTTCGTATGTGTAGGAGTGTGTGTGTGGTAGTGGGTTTTGGTGGGGGAATTATTATCAAGTGGTGTGTTGTGTTAGTGGGTGGAGGAGTATATTATTGGCAGGTGTGTGATTATTATTTATATATAAATTATGAGTGGGTTTGTATATGTGTATATATATATATATATATATATATGTTGCAAGTTACAAATAAGTGAGAAGAATTCGGATGAAGTTGGCAGTTTTGGTTTTTTGTTAAAATTTAACAGGTGTTATTATATATATATTATATTTTATTTAAAAGATTTTGCTTTAACTATGGACCGTCCGATTAAAGTAAATCAATCTGGACCGTTCATGAATTAGTTCTTATCGCGATCCATTCTTCTATAAATAGAAGCTCATTCCTTCATTATTTCTTACGAATTTCTTTGAAACTCAGAGAGAGAAATTATAGAGAAGTTATAGAAAAATATTCTGCTCCTTCCCTACTCTTATATTCAGTTTCATTTACGGTAAGAGATATTATTTGTTGTACTCGTTAGGGGTATTCCTTCTTTCTTATTGGTGAAATACTTCTGTTATTCCATTCTTTATTATTACGCTAGAATAACCAAAGATCTGTGAGACTACCCTATACTTGGTGACATTCTTCTAATATTCCGTCTTTATTATTTATTGGAATTTGGAACATCTTATGCGTGTGTTTACACAATGGGACTGGTTCCTCTTTATTATTATTACATTGGAACATCACAGCCGATTGCAAATTTTTTTGCGACGACTGGTTCCGTTATTATTCTTCTGTTGGAATAACTTTGTCTATGCAAAGTCCGCATGCGTGGTGATTTCTTTTGTTATTCCATTCTTTATTATACTCGGTTGGTTAAAGTTTTGACTTCTATACTCCATGAAATTAGTAGAATATCCTTGATATTTGCGCTTCATCGATATCTTTTCATGGAAATATTCTTACGATCATTCTTGAATTGTACTCTACAAAGCAAGTATCATGTTGACAATTTGGACATTATTAGTTCTGGATAAATTAATTCTTGAACTTGTTTTATTAAATTCTTATATCATTGTCATCATCCTCATGTTTATATTATGTTGAAAGTCATACGGGCTTTTGTAGTGCATAGATGGACTTGGTATGATTATGACCGAGGGATTATTCGGTGTAATCATGGTAGTAATGTTACAAATGATGTGGTAAAAGTTATCATTGGCCCGTAGTGCATTGATGGGACGAGTTGTTGGCATGATCATGACCATTAATGAATACACGAATGTCCTTGGGCGTAGTCATGGATAATTTGTGGTCGTGATACTAAAGAATATCATTGGTAGTAGTGCGGGGTGATTCGATGATGTGGATTATTTATTAAGTTTGAGTCCAATGATAAAAGTCATGAAAAACCTTTTAAATCATAAAAGATGGTAGATTTTATTCTCTACTTGACTCTTTTAATGGATTGCTTGTTCCGCTGCAGTTAAACTTGATGTTGTTATATTTTATCAGTTTAACACTGTTGAAGGCTAACGATAATTTATTCTGCATTATCTTAGTCATAATATTTCTTACTGGGCTAGTTGAGCTCTCCCTTTCTTTCAATGTTCTCTTCAGGAAATGAGAACATATCAGGGACTAGTCGGGGAACGGAGTGACGGTCCAAAGGATAGCATTAGTAGTCCTCATTATTCTGTGAAATAGTGTGTTAATAATTGTAATGAGGACTCCTTTTGAGTTTGTATAATCTCTAGTAGACAATAATTGTATTCAAACTCACAGTTATGTTTTGTCATATTGTACACAATAGTTGTATTAGTAAGTTGTATTTGAATTTTGTACCATGTATCTGACGACCCAAGATGGGTGATGTATACCTAATTTTGGGGGCGTCACAGTTGGTATCAGAGCTTAGGGATATGATCCCTGGCTAAGATGTGAGAATAGAACTAGGAGGGGAGAGCCGGGGAATTCCTTCGCTAGTATGACCTACCTAAGTTTTCTTGTATTTACTTGGTCGGTCAGAATATAGGGATAATATGTTAAATGTCAATTAAACTTTTGTTTTGTTGCAGTATCTGAAAATGACATCCGAGAATGTTGAGAATAGCAATGGAGCACAGGCGGCCGTTGATTCACCACATATCAATAATCAGGACAATGTGCATCAGGAAGGCGACAATCCTCATGCAAACAACAACACTGACCAAATGATGAATGATGGATTGTTCAGATGCTTTATGCAATTCATGCAACAGCAGGCGAGAGCGGCTCCTGTCCAAAATGTAGGTGGAAACACTGGAAACTCTTGGGCAGTCATCGCTAAATAGTTTAAGGAGCTGGGACCACCAGAGTTTAAGGGAGATCCAAAACCACTTATGGCGGAAGCATGGATACAGCAGATCACCAAGATATTTGATGTCTTGGGATGCTCCGAGGAGCAAAAGGTTCCCTTTGCCGCCTTTATGTTGCGCGGAGAGGCAAATTACTGGTGGGAATCGGTAAAACGTACTCAACCTGCGTCAGATGAAGATGTCTTGGGAGAAGTTCTAAGAGCTATTCAACGACAAATACTTTCCCGAAAGTATTCGTCACATGAAGGAGGTGGAATTTATCAAATTGGAGCAAAACAATATGGCCAGGTTAGCCGTAATCTGAGGCAAAATTTGCGGAGTTATCCCGGTTTTCGTCCCACTTGGTGGATAATGAAGAGAGAATGACGCGAATGTTTTAAGAGGTGCGAAGCGAGATACGTCAACATCTTATTTCTCATAAATTGTGTTTGTATTAGGATGTTGTAAATAGGGCTCAATTGGTGGGGTAGCGATAATGAGTCAATAAACGAAAAGAGAGTAGCAAGCAAAATGATAATACCGGTGAGAGCGATCATCGAGCGGTGACAACAAGCGTGGAGGAATCAACATGCCATAAATGGTAACCACTTCGGTGGTAATCAGGGCCAAAACAATAAGAATGGACATTTCAAGAAGAGGAGATTCAACAATGATGGAAAGATGTCAGCATCAGCACCTGTTGTTAAGGAATGAGAAAGACCACATATCATATGCTTCAAATGCAGAGGGGAGGGACACATCAGTCCAAATTGCGTGATGCCTTCCAAAGAATGTTATAATTATGGAAGAGAAGGTCACTTAGCCCGATTTTGTCGTTCATCGAAGACAAATTCAGCTAGGATGGAGGCACCAAAGCGTCATCGGAAAAGTCAAAGCCCAGTAGTCTGAGGAGAGCATTTGTTGTGACCTCCCGTAAAGCAAGGAACCGAATGAGGTCATCACGGGTAAGCTTATCATAAACTCTAACGAAGTCTATACTTTATTTGATCTGGGGTTCTACCCATTCTTTTATTTCTCCTACTTGCGCTCATCGATTAAATTTGACTCCGGAGAAATTAGACTTTGACTTATCTGTGGAAACTCTGTTGGGAGAAACCTTCATTACATCCACTGTTTATAAGTCTTATTTGGTTCAAATCGGTACCCTCACATTACCTGTCGATCTTATTTCATTGAAAATACTTGCATTTGACGTGATTCTAGGGATTGATTGGTTAACTACTCATTATGCAAAAATTGATTGTTTTCGAAAGGTTGTTAGCTTTCATATTCCTAATTAACCTATTATGCAAATTCAAGTGACAAAACCATTAAAATCAATCACGGTCATCTCAAGCCATAAAGCTATTCGTTTATTGAAAAATGGATGTCAAGCTTTCTTAGCTTTCTAAACAAAAAATACGTTAGCTTTGAATGATATTTCTGTTGTTAATAAATTTCCTGACGTATTCCCCGAAGAACTTCCTGGCCTACCCCTAGAGCGTGAAATTGAATTTTGTATCGACCTTGAACCCGGTATAAAACCCATTTCCAAAGCTCCATATCGAATGGCTCCTATTGAACTTCAGGAGTTAAAGACCCAACTGCAGGAATTGTTAGACATTGGCTTTATTAGATCCAAGTACTTCTCCTTGGGGTGCTCTATTCTATTCGTGAAGAAGAAAGATGGGAGTATACAACTTTGTATTGATTATCGGAGTTGAATCATGTCACCATCAAAAATTGGTATCCATTGCCACGAATTGATGACTGTTTGACCGATTGCAAGGAGCCAAATTCTTTTCAAAGATTGATCTTCATTAGGATATCACCAATTGAAGATTAGAGCAGATGACATTCCATAGGCGGCTTTCGGAACTTCGATGCGGGCATTATGAATTCTAGTCATGTCCTTTGGATTGACTAATGCTCTCACGCCTTCATGGATATGATGAACCAAAGTATTGAGGAATATTTGGATCACTTTGTGGTTGTCTTTATTGATGACATCCTTATTTATTCCAAAAGCCATGAAGATCATGAGCAACACTTGAGGCTAACACTCCAAAAGCTTCGTGAATATAAGCTTTATGCCAAGTTGAAGAAATGCGAGTTCTGGCTTGAGGAAGTAGCATTCCTTGGGCACGTGGTATCAACTCATGGAATATCTGTTGACCCAGCAAAGATTAAAGCTATTCAAAGCTGGGAGCAACTTAAATCAGTGACCGAAGTACGTAGCTTTCTCGGTTTAATGGTTATTATCGGAGATTCGTGGAAGGATTTTCTTGAATCGCTACTCCATTGATTTCGGTGACTTGGAAAGATACAAAGTTTGGTTGGAGGCGAAGAATGTGAGAAGAGTTTTCAAGAACTCGAGTGGAGACTCATTTATTTTGTTACGACAATACCATTTGGCTCGGAGGATTTGTCATCATGATGATGCTTGAGACAAAAGGTTGGGATGTGTTCTCATGCAACATAGAAAAGTCATAGCTTTATGCCTCAAGACAACTCAAAGAATATGAGAGGAATTATCCTACTCATGATCTAGAGTTGAAGAATTTGTTGTCTTTGCACTCAAAATTTGGAGGCATTACTTGTATGGGAGAAGGTGGAGATCTTTCTGGATCATAAAAGCCTCAAATATTTCTTCACTCAAAAGGAACTCGACATGCGACAACAACGTTGGCTTGAAGCTATTGAAAGATTATGATCATACCATCAATACCATCTGGAAAAGCGAACATGATAGGCGGCGTATTGAGTAGAAGATCATATGCAAATCTGAGTGCGATATTGTCAACGTATGAAGGCCCGTTTGTGTGACTTGCAAAGGATGGAGATAGAGTTAAAGACTCGAGGGGACCCATGTGATGATGGCGAATATCTGAGTAGAAGCCGACTTTAATCGATAAAATTAAAGTTGCTCAAGCTACTGGACTGGAGGCGATGCGTATGAGGAAGAAAGTGCAAGAAGGTGCGATCTGGGAAGTAAGAATCGATGAAGAAGGAATACTTGAGTCAACTCCGGACTTTGTGTTCTAACGACCACGATTTAAAGTATAAAATCATGATGGGCGCGCACAACACACCGTTTGCAATCCATCTTGGAGTACCAAAATGTATCATGATCTTGACATACATTTTGGTGGGGCAATATGAAGAGAGAGAAGGTATTTGTTTATCTCAAGGTGTCTAGCGTGTCAGCGAGTCAAGGCGAGACATCAAGTACCAAAAGGTCTATTGCAACCACTTGAAATTCTAGAATGGAAGTGGGAGCACATTATCATGGATTTCAGCACGGTCTTCCTAAATTTTCTCAAGGCATAGATGCGATTTGGGTCGATTAGATTGACCAAGTCGCTCATTTCTTTCTTACGAGAAACTTATACACTTGAGCGTCTTCTCTGTATGTACATAAATGAGATTGTAAGACTAAATGGTATCTGGGGTGTCCATAGTTTTTGATCGAGACCCAAGATTCACTTTACGATTTTGGGTTAGTTTGCAAAAAGCTATAGGCACGCAGACTTAAGATTTAGCTTCGGCATATCATCCTCGAGACAGATGGACGATCGGAGAGGACTATTCAAACTCTTGAAGATCTATTAAGACTCTGTGTCCTTGACTTGAGGAAGTTGGGACAAGTTCTTACCATTGGTGGAGTTTTCCTGACAACGAGTTATCAAACAAGTATTGGCATGGCTCCATTTAAGGCATTGTATGGAAGAAAGTGTCGTTCAAAGTATCTTTGGGATGAGGTAGGTGAAGCAACGTTGTTGGGACCGGAGTTGATACGTATGACTACTACGAAAAGATTCAAATAATTCGACAACGTATAAAAACCTCACAAGATCGACAAAGAGTTATCTTGATCTTCATCGAAAGGGCGTAGAATTCGATATTGGAGATCATGTGTTGTTACGTGTTGCTCCATGGAAAGGAGTTATGAGATTTGGAAGGAGAGGAAAGCTCGATCCTCGATTCATCTACCCATTTTAATCCTCAATCGAGTAGGGCTGTGGCTATAGACTCGCTTTCTGCGCCAAGTATGTCTCGTGTTCATAACATTTTTCACATATCTATGTTACGTAAATATGTGAAAGACCCGAATCATATTATTGAGTTAGAACCGGACAAAATAGCAAAAGATTTAACGTATGAAGAGGTTCCTGTTCAAATCTTGGATAAGAAGGAACATATTCTACGCTCCAAGGTTATACTACAAGTCAAAGTTTTATGGAGAAACCATGATGTTGAGGAAATGACTTGGGAGTTAGAATCTGAAATGAAATCAAGGTATCCTTACCTCTTTGACATACCAGGTACGTACCCTAATTTCGAGGGAAATTTTATAAGAAGTGGAGGTTGTAAGACCCCAACTTTTATAAATAAAGATGAATTTTCTATAAATATCATTTTTGAATATTATGGAGTAAATTTGATATAATGTTATAGTTATGGGTAATATTTATAAATTTTGCAAAGTACGCAAGTTGTTATATAATATTCGAATTGTCGGGAAATATTCGTTTTAACAGGGAATATTCGTACGACGGCATAATTATTGGTGGACCCCACAACGGAATTATTGTCGGATTGAGAAAATGACAAAAATACTTTATGAAAATAACGGCGGAAGTTTTACCGTTAACTGTTGAAACACCCGATGTTAAAAGTACAGTAATACGTGTGGTTGCATAGTAGCACACGGTATTGATTATTGATGCTTATGTGAGAAGTCACTAAGTTTTGCTTATTATTTGGATCCCTATTTACCCGTTTTTCAAAATTATCGGACGAAAGTTATAAAGTATATATATATATATATATATTTGACTTTTGTGTGTGTGTGTGTGTGTTTTCGTGTGTGTAGGAGTGTGTGTGTGGTAGTGGGTTTTGGTGGGGGAATTATTATCAAGTGGTGTGTTGTGTTACAGTGGGTGGAGGAGTATATTATTGGCAGGCGTGTGATTATTATATATATATATATATATAAATTATGAGTCGGTTTGTATAGGTATATATATATATAGATATATGTTGCAAGTTGCAAATAAGTGAGAAGAATTCGGATGAAGTTGGCAGTTTTGGTTTTTTGTTAAAATTCAACAGGTGTTATATATATATATATATATATATTATATTTTATTTAAAAGATTTTGCTTTAATTATGGACCGTCCGATTAAAGTAAATCAATCTGGACCGTTCATGAATTAGTTACTATGCAGTCCATTCTTCTATAAATAGAAGCTCATTCCTTCATTATTTCTTACGAATTCAATGAAACTCTAGAGAGAGAAATTATAGAGAAGCTATAGAAAAATATTCTGCTCCTTCCCTACTCTTATATTCAGTTTCTTTTACGGTAAGGGATATTATTTGTTGTACTCGTTAGGGGTATTCCTTCTTTCTTATTGGTGAAATACTTCTGTTATTTCATTCTTTATTATTTTGCTAGAATAACCAGTATACGCGGACTACCCTATACTTGGTGACATTCTTCTAATATTCCATCTTTATTATTATTCTGTTGAAACATCTTGTCTGTGTGTTTTACAGGACCTGGTCCCCCTTTATTATTATTACATTTGGAACATCACATGCGTGTGTTTTACACGGACACAGTTCCGTATTTATTATTATTACTGTTGGAACATCACGCTTGCCGGTGCAAATTTTGCACGACACGGTCCGATTATTATTATTACATTGGAATAACACATGTCATCTGATATATCGCATGCATGGTGATTTCTTTTGTTATTCCATTCTTTATTATACTCGGTTGGTTAAAGTTTTGACTTCTATACTCCATGAAATTAGTAGAATATCCTTGATATTTGCACTTCATCTAGTATCTTTTCATGGAAATATTCTTACGATCATTCTTGAATTTTACTCTACAAAGCGAGATCGTGTTGACAATTTGGACATTATTAGTTCTGGATAAATTAATTCTTGAACTTGTTTTATTGAATTCTTATATCATTGTCATCATCCTCATGTTTATATTATGTTGAAAGTCATCGTGGCTGTAGTGCATAGATGGACTTGGTATGATTATGACGAGATTATTCGGTGTAATCATGGTAGTAATGTTACAAATGATGTGGTAAAAGTTATCATTGGCCCGTAGTGCATTGATGGACGAGTTGTTGGCATGATCATGACCATTAATGAATACACGAATGTCCTTGGGCTGTAGTGCATGGATAATTTGTAGTCGTGATACTAAAGAATATCCTTGGCCAGAAGTAGTGCGGGGTGATTGATGATGTGGATTATTTATTAAAAGTCGAGTCCGTGATAAAAGTCATGAAAAACCTTTTAAATCATAAAAGATGGTAGATTTTATTCTCTACTTGACTCTTTTAATGGATTGCTTGTTCCGCTGCAGTTAAACTTGATGTTGTTATATTTTATCAGTTTAACACTGTTGAAGGCTAACGATAATTTATTCTGCATTATCTTAGTCATAATATTTCTTACTGGGCTAGTTGAGCTCACCCTTTCTTTTAATGTTCTTTTCAGGAAATGAGAACATAGCAGGGACTAGTCGGGGAATGGAGTAACGGTCCAGAGAATAGCATTAGTAGTCCTCACTATTCTATTAAATAGTGTGTTAATAATTGTAATGAGGACTCCTTTTGAGTTTGTATAATCTCTAGTAGACAATAATTGTATTCAAACTCACAGTTATGTTTTGTCGTATTGTACACGATAGTTGTATTAGTAAGTTGTATTTGAATTTTGTACCATGTATCTGACGACCCAAGATGGGTGATGTATACCTAATTTTGAGGGAGTCACATATTATATAGTGTAGTGTGACACTTATGTGACTATACTATATATAGCAACCATATATTAAGATTTATTAAATTATATTGTATGAAGCAATGTGATTGAACATATTGGAACTATATGTTATGAATACCTCATGAAATGTGTATGTGACAATATGTATGTGGGTATACATTAAAATAATATATCATGAATATATTGTAGACAATGGTTGACTAATAGGATTTAATTGAATAATATCTGAGAAGATTGCACCGGTGTGATAAAATGTACATGGATTATATGTATGTTACATTGACATATCACATCTACTACCTTGAAGTATCAATTATGTAAATTATATTATGACATTAAGATATAACCCATGTATGGATGATATGTATATAAAATATAACATAAGAGTAGGGATTGTGTAGTGTTGCAAGAATGCTGAGTTATTTGGTTTGTCCCAAATTGGAAGACCCATTTCTCTCTTCACGTGTATGACAAAAGGTTAAGGCCTATTTCCCTTTTCTTCTCCCAAGCTCAAGCTAGCAAACTAGATAACAATGATGAACAAGGGAGTGGGCATAATAGTGTAAATCAACTACCATCTAACAACTCTTTAATAACCATCATGCAATCCTTCTCCATGTAATCTTTAGTGGGAAATTGCAATGTCTATGTAATCTTTTTTCTATAAATATGGACACTCCTCCATTTTTCATTGCTGAGAATTGCTTAAGTGTGAAATTGAGAGCATATATAGAGTAAGTAATTATATGCACATCAGTAGAAGAAGTGTGAATTAGCAAGCCAATTACAAAGGTACGTATAAGATTTCTTCTTGTTCTTCATTTTTGGTTTCTGTCAAAATTTCCATTCTTGAATTACCAATTTCTTAATTATGTGGAATTAGATGATAATAGGGTTGGGTAATGTTTACATAGTTGTTATGTAACCATATAAGTATGTTTAAACTATTATATGACTGATTAGAATCGAATTCGTGAATGATTTCTATGGTTGGGCTGAGATCCTGCCGAAGCAGGCTATTCTCGGCTTGAACCAAACGTATGCGTAGTTGCGTCGAAGATATAATCTTGGTAGCTTGTAGCAATTTCTGTGACCCTCTAATAATTCGATGTTTGCCTTCATTTAAAATTTTCTAAGTGTTGGTCAATTGCTATGGCTTAAATCAGCATACAAGCATGTGTAATGTGTATATATAAGTATATTAACTTAATGTGAGCATGTTTTACTAGATTAGCATACATGATTAATGAAAGCGTATAGTTTAAAATGAATTTAGAACTTTAAAAATGAACTTGATATGTATGTATGCCATGTTTATATACTGACTTTGCAAGCATGTTGGTATGGTTTAGAAATGCATGAATAGCCCGTTAACTTGTGTTTATATGATTCGTAAGGAAGCATGAACATGTTGGACTTATTAGTAAGCTTTACTAATGAAAATACGAACTTTGAACATGAATGTTAACATGCTACTTTGAGAGTTAGAATCTGACATTTAGGAACATGTTTGATGATACTTTTAGACTTGCTAATGTATCATACATATATGCATACTATGTTAGGAGTTGTGAAATCAAGTTAAGACTAAATAAAGTATATTTTCAAAATAATAACTAAAATAGTTACATGTATGCCATATGAATACTCATAAGCATGCCTAATATGAGTTATATGACTACCTTATATTTTTTAAAAGCAAGCATGTTGGACTTTGTGGTTTCATGACCTTGAATGACCTTAACTTGTTGAAATGTTCAACTTAGAACCATATTATAAAACAAGGGACCTAGATTGACTTGAGAGACACGAAAGGACCTTTGACATGATAATATATATTATGTATGAATGTTGTATTCATGTCAGACAGAAACCACAAGGCAACAGCTTAGCCTTGGCTTGGCGGAGAGGGTCATTTGCAATTGCGTCGACTTCTAAGCTTAGCCATAAGGCGCAAATTGCGTCGGCTAGGAATCAGAAGCCATGCAATTTAACAATCTGATTTTGAATAGTTAACTTATATGATGCTTACATTGCTAGAAATGGTTTACACCCTACTGATACGTGTATATATGTGATGATTAAGTAATAAGATAATGTTTTCCTTATATAATGAAAGTCTATGGATAAAAAGGTCTAAATCTTGAGTATTGTAAATTTGCTTATGAAGTAACTAGGTACTTGATTTCGTGATAAACCTATAAGCTAATTTTGTACCGTATGTGTATACTTGATTCATATCAAGCTTAAATAACGAATGTGTTAGCTAATGGGCATTCTATACTTATAATACACTATAAATAGGATTCGGAAGTGTTGATTTCTTAGCGTAGATAAACTACACTTAAGGCAAGTATCCTAAACCCTTGCATTACTTTATTCAACGAATATTGTAAGCAAGTATCTAAACCTTATCTCTTTGAATGCAAGTTATCTTACTTACTCGTTCAATTGAGCTAGTATGTTTAAACTCTTGTGAAAACTATTATTCATGTTGAACTTGGTGTTGTTCTTGAATATTGTGAAAGTGGCTATGCCATTTGATTCGGCTCGACTATATGTATGTTTATAAAACTGTCCAAACCAATTGACTAGTGCGGAAATCTTGAAAACTGAGTTGAACAACCCTTATGGTAAGGGGAGTGTATATTGTTGGAAGCCCCAACACACGCATGAATATTATTGTGGTGGTATGCATAACATAGAGTATTGTAGACTGATCATCTATCGTACTTAATTCTTTTGGGTTATCAGTTTAATATTGGTAATTCTAGTAGATGTTCAATAGTCCTTAGTGACTGCTCAGTATAAATTATTTTATCCAGTTTGATACGTTGATAGCCTTTGAATTCATATATAATTGTTGATCTATATTGAACTATCATTTCATATTCCAAAGATTTGATTCGAGTTAATTGTTGATGCTTATTGTTCATGATATTATTCTAAGACTCTGAACTATCTTGGAGACTATACTTTGATATTTCAAACTCGTGATATAATACTTATCACCCTTGTAGTATATTACTTGCTGGGTAATTTGTGCTTAATCTTGCTTATTTAATACCTTTCAGTTAAGGCGGAACAGGGAAGTATCTCTGGGAAAAACAAGGGCAAGGCTACTGACTAGCTTGTTCCTTTATATTTAAAATTGTTATGTTGTATTAAGACTGTCTTCAGACTATGTTTAAGCTTAAGTAGGATTATGTAATAAGTTTTTATTCGATATTATTATGTAATCTATTAAATCTTTGTAGGTTCATAGATTTGGGGAATAATTATAATAAATCATTGTATATTATTCTAGATTAGATCTTCCGCTGTGAATGTGTAATTTTAGTTATTATTGTATTACCATGAGCACGTGACGAACCGAATTCAAGTGACCAAGTGGTGGTCCAAATTTGGGGGAGTCACAAGTAAGCCCCAGGGGATGTTCTTACACCCAGTGCCCTAAAACCATCTGGTTTGTGAGTCATTGGTCGAAAGTTAGCAAAATAGGTAGTTCTGAAAACCTAAGATAATCAAACATTGCACATGCAAGTTTTAGCACGGGATGGAGCGTAACACGTACTCGTGAAAAAATGAAGTATGAATAAAACTTCATAGGACCCTCGATGCTTGGTAAATATGTGATTTTGGCTACAATTGTTGTGTTTACGAAAATAGTTGTTTTGAATGGTGAATTTTGCCTTTTAAGAATTAAATTATGAAATCCAGTTTGGTCTTTAACTGGTTGGAATAAGTAAATGATCACACACACTACATAGGTAATGATGGGTTTAGATTGTCGTAGTGGTTTCAGTTTTTGATTTGCATTAATTGGATGTTCTTTTTGCGTTTCTTAAGGATATCTTTGAGGCATGTTGTTGAAACCCATACTGCTTTGTTGCCAGATTTATAGGATTATAGAGTTCACATGTGCATCATGTTTGGTTATGCATAACATCGGTTTGTTTTGCTTGAGGACATATATCTTTTGTTAGTTTTTAAGTTTTTGTGTCTATTCATGAGTTTTTTACTTTATTTTGTAGGAATTGGGACAAAAGTTACTTGGATCGACGTTCGGGCCGGGGTTTATAGATTCGCATTTTCAGCTTGTCATTTACATAGCAGCCACTTCAAGGCCAATTTTGGCATTGCTCCAGCCCGTATTTCGAAAAAATCAAAGAATAAATTTTTAGATCTACTTCTCCTCTTTCCGGAACATCTTGAATCATATAAATCTGAGTTTGGACAAAGAAGTTATGGTCATTTTCTCAAAGGGAGTCATAGCAAAAAATTCCAGAAAAGTTTTCAGCGTCGGGGCGCCCAAACTTAGGTTATTTTCAGCGTCGGGGCATCGAGAGCCATATTTCCAGCGCCGTGAGCAGCGTCGGGGCGTTGGAGTCGGGCCAGATCAAGTTGAGACACATTTTTGGGTGAATTTTGATACTTTTTGACTCCAAATTAGATTGAGTTTCCTCCTAAGCTAGAGATTTGACTTGTAACCTATAAATACATGATGTGAGGCATAAAGTAGAGGGTAAATTAGTTTAGGAATACATTCTATCTTTTATTCATGAACCCTAGTTTAGATTGGATTAAGGATTGAAGCAACTTGGAGATCATCGAAGATCTAAAGCAGGTGCAAAAGGAAAGTCTCAAATTTGCAGACAACATATTTTATTCTCTACTTTACTTCTATTTTTGTCTTTTAATGTTTATTCAATTGTGGATTCTAGATTTTAATTTAATAATAATGAACTAAATTTATTATTTAAGATTGCAACAGATCTTATTGCATAGTTTGTTTTAGTATGCTTCTTTATTAATTATTGAGATCTATTATATGGATTGTCTATTATGATTGTGCATAATTGTTTAATTTTCTAGCTAACAATTATTGTGATACTCTATATGAATTTGGGAGATGGAGTATAGATTTAGATCTGATCATAATAGCATGTGATTGTGTTTTCTGCATGGTGATAGAATTAATCATTTGTGTTTAGGATAGGGATATACTTTACGCCGCATGTAATCTGATAGGGAACTTGCGCTTTAAATCATTTTTAATTGTAGTTCACATAGGAATATAGTGAATTAGTTAATTAGGGTGTTTGATTCAATTCTATCAACTGTGGATTTGTATTAATATGTTTGTGATACATCGGAAGGTGGTTATAAATACTAATGAGTTCCTGATTAACAGTCCATAATAGTGAGCATAATTAATTAGAAGTGTATTGATATAAGTGAAGAAATAAGTGAAGTTGTGATCTTAATTATCCAAAACCTGATTTTAATCTAGTGTTATTTAAAAATTAGTTTTATTAATTATTTTTATTCTCAATCCTAAATCATTTGTTTAAATAAAATTAATTTGGTTACGAGTTAATATTTAGTAATTTTTATTAAATAATTTCTCGTGGGAATGATATTCTACTTACACTTTATTACTTGTTGACCGTCTATACTTGCACCCATATATCGATTGTGAAATCGGCCATCAAATGACATGACATCAACACGTGACTAAAACATATTTATGTGTAATATTGAGTATCATTTTAACATTTATTCAATTAATTTTTTACCAAAAAAGGTAAATATAAGAGCATTATTAATTTTACTTCAAAAAATTGTCATTAAATTTAATTTAAAAAATTAATAATTTACCAAAAAGGATAAAATTGTCATTAAATTTACTTCAAAAAATTAATATGGTTTTATATTAAAATAATAATAATAGTAATTTAATTTAAAATTAATATGTAGATAAGATTAATAATTAATTTACTTTAAAATTAATAATTTACCAAAAAAGGATAAAATTGTCATTAAATTTACTCCAAAAATTAATAATATTGGTCTTATATTAAAATAATAATAATAATACTAATTTACTTTAGAATTAATTTACCAAAAGGATAAAATTGTCATTAAATTAAATTTAAAAAATTAATAATGGTCATATATTAAAATAATAATAATAATTGTAATAGTAATTTACTTTAAAATTAATAATAATAATAATAATAATAATAATAGTAACAACATGTAGATAAGAATAAGATGTAATCAAAGGATTCCACTGTTAGTAGTAGCTAGCTTTGTGTTTGTTTGGAGAGGAGCGTCTTAAGCAAAATTATTGACTAATTAAGCTTACGAAAATGCTTGTCCATAGAACGGATAGACTAGCTTTTGCTATTTTTTTTGTAGTAGAAACCCTGTAAATTCTTTATTAACTTCCATTGAAAAATTGCATTCAAATCTTTCACAAATTAACCAAAAGTGGCCTTGCAGGGATTTTCGAATAGCCATTTATTTGTGAGAAAAATGAGGTTGATAGTTTGTATTTTTTGTGCTACAACAGTTGATATTTGTTGTTAAATTGGAGGCTCAGAATCAAACAGTTGCGAGGAAGAAAAAATAGTTTCATACCTTTCTGAAAGATATGAACGACCAGGGATATGTTTCTTCAAATAGTGTCAAAACAAACATAAAGTTTATGCCAAAATATGCAATATAAGGAGAATTTATTTGGAAAAAAAGTTTATGTTTCATGGAATAGACAAAATTGCATCAAGGTTTGTCAAAATAGTCCAGTTAGTTTGTTCGTTTGAGCTTCTGAAAATAGACAAAAATCTTGCATGTCAATACCTGCAATTATAGCAGTATTTATAATTCACAATAAAAAAGTATCACATGAATTAACATAAACATGAGAATTATTATTGACTATTGGTATAATACTTTTTGAACATATTGGGTAGAGTGCTTGAAAGTATTGGAATTCGGTTCATTACCGACCCATTGGGAAGTTAATGTCTTTATTTGGGTCCTCTTGAGGTAGGTATGTAAGAAGCGTTGGATTAATTCTTAGAATAAGTATGGTTCCACTTGGGTTTTGACCGGTGATAATTATAGGGATAGAACTTTGACTGTTATCTCTGCATTGTATTTAATGAGGATTGGATGAGGGGCTTAGTAATTTACAAGGCGTGGGCGAGGGATGTCGATGACATACAAAAGCAAGGAACTCACACAAAGGAAGGTAACACACTTAACCAATTTATTATCGCTCTCAATACACTAGACATATTTTCCTCCATTGTTAACCTTGTGATCGCCGATATTGACTCTCACGCCGGAACTATCCCCCGACGGTCAAGCCGTCAAGCTTTTGGTGTTGACTTGTTGAATTGTGCAGGATATTGGACACGTCTTGGTGATTGGGACGTGAGGAAAGATCTTGGCGTTAACATTGGCGCTAGAAGGAGGGCTGAGTTCTAGTGTCTTGAACATTTTTCAATCACAAACTGTATTTGTTCTACGTCGGAATCCATAGGGAAGAGTAGAACACCTACACCTAAAGGATAGCTGATGGCTATGACTTCGTCTACACAACGAGTATCCGTCAAGAATTGATTGGGTCCTTCAAAGAGTGTTCATGCTGGTACTGCTTCCAAGCTGGTTTTTGAGGGTTCTCATTCGAGAGCCCAAGGTGATGCTGGAAGAAAATTGATTTTTGTTGCTAATAGAAGACCTGGCCATTTCGGAAAAGGGTAGAAGACATACTGCTTAGAATCTTATACCAAAGTGGTCAGACTAATAGACCGATCAAGTTAGAAAGAAGTCTACACTTTAAAGACATGTCTTGAGGCCGCCTTCGAGATCGAAACAGAGTAGATGAAGACCCAACAACCATTTTCTTGGTTGACCGAAAAGGGTACTCCGCCCTTTTGGTCTTCAGGATTATGGTCGAAGCAGAGTAGATGAAGACCCAACAGCCATTTTCTTGATTGACCGAAAAGGGTACTCCACCCTATTAGTCTTCGGGATTATGGTCGAAGCAGAGTAGATGAAGACCCAACAGCCATTTTCCTAGTTGACCGAAAAGGGTACTCCGCCCTATTGGTCTTCGGGATTATGGTCGAAGTAGAGTAGACGAAGATCCCAACAACCATTCTCCTGATTGATCGAAGAAGGTACTCCACCCTATCGGTTTACGGGATTATGGTCGAAGCAGATCCAGAAGCCGCACTCTTGAGAATCCACTGAGGGCAAACCGTCCCGTGGATACTTATCTTCGGAGATGCCCGTTTAAAACAGCAGGTTTGAATGGAAAAGACAAGAATATTCAGAAGAGTCTTTGAGAAGGCTTATGTCCAAATCGACAGAGAGATGTTTGCCAATTTTTGGTACGTGAAAATAGCCGAAGAATGCTAAGACGTTCCAATGATCTTTGGTCTGTGAAGACGCCTTCTAGGGAATAACGACCTATCTTTCTTCGGGGCCCTTGTTGATAAAGCCCGCTCCTGCTGAGCTATTGTATTTGTATCTGACAGCTAGTTCGTTGGCGGTGGGAGCAATTTTGGTACGAGAAGTTGGGGGTAAGCAGCACCCGGTTACTATGTAAATCGTGTCCTTAGGGATGAATAAATAAGACGATGATAGTTATGGAGAAGCAAAAGAGTCTGACAAAATCGTTGCAGTGCTTCGGCAGAATCGGAATTCGTTGGCGTTGTTTGTGTAAGACCCCAAATTATTAATAAATGAAATTTATTTTCTTCTATTTATTATTTTAAAATAGTAAGGGTTGATTTGATTAATGTGGATAGTTATGTTAGGTTTGTAATATTCATGAACGCAATCAAATTGCAAAAATAAGCGGAAACGTGTAAAAATCAGAGTTTAAAATTTTACAAACCATATACCCGGATCACCCTTTATGCACAATTATTAATTAAACGAAAAAGAAAGAACAAGAATCATACCATTGAAGATCCAAGCTTCCTCAAGTACAAGTTCACCTCCAATCCTTTTCGCGTTCAACTTGAATCCACCGGGTTTGGTTTCTTCATTTGATCAACGTTAGCCACCCAAGTGTTTGGCCTCTAGAGGTGATCCACCAAGGAAGAAGAAGGATTCAAGAAGATGGGTGGTTGGCTAAACCCTAGTTTTTCTATCTCTATAGAAAAGGAGCGTACTCTCCAACCATTGGAATTATCACGTATTCTTGATATCTGATATAAGACTCTTCTTATAAAGATATCAAGTAACCCCATTAAAATAAGGTATTATTTAATTAAACCCTTTTAATTAAAGGGGCTCCCTAATCTTATTAGGGATAATTAATTAAACTCCTTTAACTAATTTTCCTTCCTAATCCAATTAGGAATAAATGAGAGTACTTATATTAAATTAATTTCTAAACTCTTTTAGAAATTAAAATAATAATAATAATTGTAATAATATTAATAAGACTCCTCTTATTAATTTATATTTAATATTTCTAAAATATTAAATAATAAATATTAAGCTATTTAATTTATTCTATCACCATAGATTAAATTAAATATACATAACATATATTATTACGATTATGCTATTAACTTCTTAAATAATTATTCTTCCTTTTATGGTGTGACCCTTTAGGTTCTCCATATTAAACCAGGTTGTGAATAAATCAATTAGAACAATTCTAATCTTATTTAAATAAATAAATTAAACAATTAATTTATTTAAATAAATAATATTTATTCTACTGATAAGGATAAGCCTCCCCTAGCGATCAGCGACTTTCCGGATAATATAGATTTCAACATTAATCATAAAAGAACCTTTGAGTAAATAGTTCTGTACAATTCAATCCTTCCACCATACAATGTCCCAATTAAATATAAGACGTGGAATTATTGTCAAGTCTTATTTTATTTAATTATATGTATTTCGATCCTTAAATGCACAACACCAAATAATGCAAATTAGAAACTCCTTTCTAATTTCATTACGCCTTTGGCCAAGGACTCTACGGGTTGTCATTTATCGAATCACATAGGACATTTCTCTTCTTTAATAAGTGGTAGATTCTTTATTGATCATACATTATCTCCACGTATACAACTTATTATACCCAAGCATACTCTTTGATATACCCTAAGGGTCTTAAGGAATAAGTCAAAGTATAACTCATCATACACAAGATACTATGATGATCTCAAGTCCAAGGATCACTTGTACTACTACTATCACTACAGGAATTCCTATTGATGAAGGCAAGTAAAACTCCATTAGGTATTCCTTAGCGAGCCACGTTCGAGTGAACTTATTCTCTAATAAGCACCTACATACTTGCTTTTAGTGTCTCCACACAAATGATCATGAGATCAATCATCCTCATCCAATGAGCAAGAACGTATGTACCAATCTATCCGGATTCACTAATCCCCAATTTAGTAATCCAATGATTGGGAACTATTTTAGTTTTAAGCTTTCTAATAATTTAGATCTCATTAGAATGATCATCATCATTATTCTAAAAGCATTGCTTAAAACTATGGGTTTATCACATATTATAAAACGACATCATGTAGATAATTAAAAGCCTTTAATAAATTAATACTTTTTATTAATAAATGAATAAGATTGTTACAAAGTATATGCTTTATCATCAAACATGATGATTGGCTTTATGCATATTACTTTCAATCTCCCACTTGCACTAAAGCCAATCTCCATTGTATCTTATACTCTTCTTCTCTAAGTGGCGATTATCCTGCTTTGTTGGATAAGCTTTAGTTAATGGATATGTAATGTTGTTCTTGAGAGTCCACCATCTCTATAGTGATTTCCCATCTTTCAATGATTCTTATAATCAAATGAAAGTGCCACAACACATGTTTAGATCCAAGATGAGACTTAGGAACTATTCCTAGTTCTGTAATGAACTTTTAATCCAAACAATCAACTTGCAGCTTCATTTATAGCTATTTACTTTGTCTTTATCACTAAACCAAAGCAACTCTTTCTTTGTTTGGAACCTTTCCAATTCTTTGCACCTTTGTTCAAGATAACGCTTTACCTTAAAGTGGATTTTTTACATCATCTTAGTGCGTCTGAAAAACTTGAGTCTGTTAAGCCCTCTAGTTTTAATTTAGACCCACCATGAATATGATCACATCCTTAGTGCCGGTTAAGCACTTTAAGATGTTTTTCACTGACTCATAGTGAACTTCTCCATAATATGACTGATCAACATCAGGTCTCGTATATTTCATTGCATACATGATTGTCACTCATGCGATCTCTCTTCTTTTAATAGTTTGTGGGGACTATTAAGAGAGATACACTCCATGACTCATCAACATGAAACATCTCTTGGAGCTTGCCATGCTAAACGACTTTAGCATCAAATGAATATACGTTCCTTGGGTTAAGTTGAGCATCCTTTTAAATCTATCTATATAGATTTACATCCCCAATAATGATACTCTTCCCAAATCATTCATGGAGGATTGTTTAGACAACTTTATCTTTACTGATTGTAGCATTGGTATGTAATTCCTCATCCGTAGTATATCAACATATAATACTAGAAATTTCACGACGCTCCCACTGACCCTTTTGTGCACACTAGAACTCTTACCTCATCGTATTTAACTGGAACATCATCTTCTATGATGTGTACCTCATCATCATCATCTATGATGAATCCATACCTCCCAGGTATCTTCGGTACTATTCCAGAATTACGATTGGTTGTGGTATAATAGGTTACATCTACGAGTTCCTCTTATTTGACTTATAGTATTTTGTGGTTCTTGAACTCTTCAAGATCTATTATCCTCCCACTAGCCCTTTTAATGATAAACACCTTTATCTTAGAAAGCGTGTTTCGTAACAAACACCTTTTGCTAAGTAGAATTATAGAACATATACCCTAAACTTACTTTAGGATGTCCCACAAATCATACATGTCAAATCTTGTCCCAAGCTTATCCTTGAAACTTTTTCACATAAGTTGGACAACCCCTTATCTTAACATACTTAAGATTAGGAATCCTCCACATCCATAACTTTTATGGAGTCTTGAAATTTGGATTTTGAGGTTACCTTTTAAGTAGATATGCATCCATTTCTAGGACATGATCCTAGAAGGATACTGGAATGTCGGTAAAATTATTTTGGACCGTACCATGTTCAACAAGGTATGATTTTTCCTTTCAGATACATCTATCAATTATTACGTATCATGAGGTGTCCATTATGAGAAAAACCATTTGAGATGATCTAGAAACTTATTGCACAAGTATTTATTCCTTGATCTAATCAAAGAATCTTAATACTTTGCCAATTTGTTTCACTTACGAATTCTTTGAACCTTTGAATAATTCACACTTATATTCAACAAATACATACATTCGACTCTTTGAATGATCATCTCCTTTTCTTATACTAGTTTGTTCAATTTACAAAATAATTTTTCACGTAAAGTCAGTATACAAAATCCATTAAGTAATCTATCGATTCTATACAAAACATTATTATTATAAATAGAACAACAATTGTTCTTAATTATAATACCAAAAATTTTATTGTCCAACGATAAAATGGAAATAATGTTTCTAACAAGAATTGGAATACAATAACAACTTATTGACTTAATAGATTTGCCCGTAGGCGATTGCTAAACTATAAGTTTCTATAGCTAATGCAATGACCTTCGCTTCATTTTCCACACATAGGATTACTTATCTTTGTTTAACTTTTACTTCTTGGTCCCATCATAAATCTATATTTATGATAACCAAAGTCAGTATCCAATACCCAAGTAGAACCTTGACTTAAAGAAAAATTATTTTAAATCATGAACAAATTTGTATTTGTAACCAAAACATCACTAAGCTTCTTTGGTTAGCCTCTGCAAGATGCTTCTTGCAGTTTCTTTCCGATGTCGAGGGCTTATAGCGGTGGAAGCAAACTCCTTTCTTTATCCGTATCGATTTTGTTCTTATTATCCTTTGTTTTTTGCCTTTCTATATACCTTCTTTGAATCGTTCTTCTTTTCGGAAGATCCTTTGGCCCCTACCGGTAAGACTTGATCTTTCTTGGTTGGAAAGTGACTCTCAACATTTTTCAATATGTTAAGCAAATCGGCGGAGGCGATATCTAGCTTGTTCATATGAAAAATTCACAACAATTGTGAAAGGAGTCAGGGGGTGAGTGCAAGATCAAATCTTGGCTCAACTCTCCATCCATGACAAAACTTCGTTGTCTAATTGATCAATCAAATTGATAATGTTAAGGACTTTTATCATCTTTGTAGTGTCATTGGTCATTCTAGATCGGAAGAGCTCCTTAGATATCGATATCTATCGGTCCTACTTTCCTCACCATCAACTACTTGATGTGCGGGGAATATAGTAGAAGCATCCATAGTTCCATCTTGTATTTGAAGCTCGTTACTTTCATAGATGCGAGCATGATGCATTGAGCAGTTGTGCATCATCTTGCCACTTTCTAAAAAATAGCAATGTCTTCCTCGGAGGCATTATGCGCAACCATTGCGAGGATAGGCGTATTAAGGACATAAGATAACTTTCGACCATGAGAACTATTCTCAAATTCTTTAACCAATCCGTTTAATACGGTTTGGTTAAATAACATCTAATATGTTTAGCGATGATAGTAATTTAGACATTATAAAATTACGTAAATGAATTTGTAATTAACAACATTTTAACATACATTCTTTTATTAATTACCAAAATAAATTAGGTCTTGTTTTAAATTGGTATCTCCCACTATTTTCTTCAAACTATATTACCCTCAATATATATAGTCGGCAAAATCTAATTAAAGATTTTCTAGTGAGAATAAGGATCCCATTTCAAATGTATATAGCCTTGTGGTGACACAACAAACTATATATAAATAAATAGGTAGACAACTCTTGTCAATTACATCAACTATGCAACTCCTTGTATTTTGCCTCTTAGATCATTTTGATCAGTGGTGGCACATCCGAATCAAAATTATCCAAGTTAAGTCCGACCTAGCACTCCATATATTCAAAAAGAAAAATATCATCCTTGTGGTGACACAACAAAACAATATTGTTCAATTTTCTTTATAAGCATCAAATGTGATAAATTAACATCTTAAATACTTAATACTTGCCTTGTGGTGACACAACAAACTCATATTAAATATTTAATACTCTATTAATTTTATCATCTTTAGAAAGGCGACGTTCGATATTCCAAATATCTTTGAGCGCTTAGGACTTAATATATAAAAATTGAGGGTTTGTTATTAATTTATCTCATCTTGTTTTAAGCGCGCATATTATATATATATAAAATCGCGTCGTATTAATGAACATGCGAAGCATGTTTGCATAATATATAATATATATATATATATATATATATAGTAGTAAAAGCATGCACATATAGAATACTATATTCTACCCGGATTGATTATGGACTTTTATTCTAGTTTGGTTCACTAGAGCCACCAAGTGAACCAAAAGGTCAAACCCTAAAGGTGCAAGAATTAATATTTAAATATAACTATTACATTTTAAACCGGGCTCCATTACAAAACGGATCTTCATGCGCTTCTTGTCCTTGATCTCCAATTCTTCAAAATAATTCTAACTATTCCTATTACAAAACTATTTAAAATAAATAGAAACCTTGATCGTGATCGAGGGGAAGTACATAGGAGGAGATAGAATTTACATTAAGAAAAATTAGAGAAGGCGAAGTGCACGCAGACCCCATTTAATAAAACACATACATTCATGCATCCAACTAAAATAAAATCCAATCACATTGGTCGATAGTCATAATCAATCCCATTTATTATCATACACATCACCATATGCATCAATAAATAACATTCATATCATGAATAATAAACATTCAATATATATATTGATATCATTTAATGGGCAAATTTAGTTAGTATAAAATCTATTTTTGAATCAAAATAAACTCCTTTATTTTAATCCAAATTTAAATCAAAATAAAACTATTTTATTTTAATTTATCCAATTTTGAATAAAATAAACTATTTTATTTTAATCAAAATAAACTCCTTTATTAAAGGAAACACGGATTTCTCTTTTCTATTCACAAATAAACTCCTTTATTTTGAATAATATGAAATCTTATTTCATATCTAAATAAACTCCTTTATTTAAGGAAAGAGTGATTCTTTTTCCTATTCACAAATAAACTCTTTTATTTTGAATAATATAAAATCTTATTTCATATCTAAATAAACTCCTTTATTTAAGGAAACATGAAATCCAATTTCAACTCCAATTAGTTATCATGGAATCCAATTCCAACTCTAATTAGTTAGCATGAAATTCTAATTTTAAATTAAAATAAACCTTTTATTTTAAGATTAAAATAAACTTTTATTTTAATATTAAAATAATTTTATTTTAATTATAAAATAATTAAGAATAATATATATATATATATATATAAAATATAATAATAACAAATACGTTCATTATATATACTCTCTATATATATAGAGTAAAGTTACTGAATAACTTTAGATAATATATATATATATATATATATATATATATATATATATATATATATATACACAAGATAGTAATCCGGATCCAAGTGAATCAATAAAGGAAAAACGTGAATCACATAAAAAACATATATATAATACCATATAATTATATATAATGTTATAAATGTCACGTGAATTGATTTCTCCTTTTCAAAAAAAATGATCACAGCCACGTTATTATATATATAATATAATAACCATATCGCGGAAGATAGTTTTAGAAAAGCGAGAATCGCAACAATTAGCGACATCACGTATTTTAGCGATTTTAATTTTTTTTTTTAAAAAAAATAAATTTTATCTGATAAAATTATGCCAAATTAAATTTTTCTAAACACATATCAATATACATATTAAATTAAAAATTAATAATTTGCTTAAAGGTTTGGCTCTAATGCCTTTATTAGGTTTTGTAATATTCATGAACCTTGATCAAATTGCAAAAATAAGCGGAAGCGATGTAAAAATCGAGAGTTTAAAATTTTACAAACCATATACGGGATCACCCTTTATGCATAATTATTAATTAAGCGAAAAAAGAAAGAACAAGAATCATACCATAGAAGATCCAAGCTTCCTCGGTACAAGTTCACCTCCAATCCTTTTCGCGTTCAACTTGAATCCACTAGGTTTGGTTTCTTCATTTGATCGGCGTTAGCCACCCAAGTGTTTGGCCTCAGAGGTGATCCACTTTGAGGAAGAAGAAGGATTCAAGAAGATGGGTGGTTGGCTAAACCTTAGTTTTTCTATCTCTATAGAAAAGGCGTACTCTCCAACCATTGGAATTATCACGTATTCTTGATATACGATATAAGACTCTTCTTATAAAGATATCAAGTAACCCCATTAAAATAAGGTATTATTTAATTAAACCCTTTTAATTAAAGGGCTCCCCTAATCTTATTAGGGATAATTAATTAAACTCCTTTAACTAATTTTCCTTCTAATCGATTAGGAATAAATGAGAATACTTTATATTAAATTAATTCCTAAACTCTTTTAGAAATTAAAATAATAATAATAATTGTAATAATATTAATAAGACTCCTCTTATTAATTTATATTTAATATTTCTAAAATATTAAATAATAAATATTAAGCTATTTAATTTATTCTATCACACCATAGATTAAATTAAATATACATAACTTTATATTATTACGATTATGCCATTAACTTCTTAAATAATTATTCTTCCTTTTATGGTGTGACCCTTTAGGTTCTCCATATTAACCGGTTGTGAATAAATCAATTAGAACAATTCTAATCTTATTTAAATAAATAAATTAAACAATTAATTTATTTAAATAAATAATATTTATTTCTACAATAGGGATAAGCCTCCCTAGCGATCAACGACTTTCCGGATAATATAGATTTCAATATTAATCATAAAAGAACCTTTGAGTAAATAGTTCAAATGCAATTCAATCCTTCCACCATCTGATGTCCCGATTAAATATAAGGCATGGAATTCTTGTCAAGTCTTATTTTATTTAATTATATGTATTTCGATCCTTAAATGCACAACACCAAATAATGCAAATTAGAAACTCCTTTCTAATATCATTCTACCTTGGCCGAGGACTCTAGGGTTGTCATTTATCGAATCACATAGGACATTTCTCTTCTTTAATAGAAGTGGTAGATTCTTTATTGATCATACATTATCTCCGTATACAACTTATTATACCCAAGCATACCCTTTGATATACCCTAAGGTCTTAAGGAATAAGTCAAAGTATAACTCATCATACACTACGAATACTATGATGATCTCAAGTCAAGGATCACTTGTACTACTATCACTCTGAGAATTCCTATTGTGAGGCAAGTAAAACTCCATTAGGTATTCCTTAGCGAGCCACGTTCGGTGAACTTATTCTCTAATAAGCACCTACATACTTGCTTTAGTGTCTCCACACAAATGATCGTGAGATCAATCATCCTCATCCTATGAAGCAATCAGCGTATGTACCAATCTATCCGGATTCACTAATCCCCAATTTAGTAATCAATGATTGGGAACTATTTTAGTTTTAAGCTTTTAAGAATTTAGATCTCATTAGAATGATCATCATCATTATTCTAAAAGCATTGCTTAAAACTATGGGTTTATCACATATTATAAAAACAAAGATCATAAATGTAGATAATTAAAAGCCTTTAATAAATTAATACTTTTTATTAATAAATGAATAAGATTGTTACAAAGTATATGCTTTATCATCAAACATGATTGGCTTGTTTTGTGTGCATATTACTTTCAAGTTATGGGTAAAATATGCAAATATTTGAATAAGCAAGTGGTTATAAAATATTCATTATCGTAAGGGGGAATATTAGTTTGGTCGTGGAATATTAAATCGTTTGAGGTGGGGAATATTATGTATTAAATGCTGACCTTGATCTTTTATGGGCCCCATGTGAAAGCGATTGGATGAAGAAAGCGACAAATATAAGTTGTTTATAAATAGCGGCGTAGTTGTTACCATTAATCTTGTTGGAATACCCGGTGGTTAAAACACACTAATCTGGCGTTGTTGAGCGAGTAGCATTTGCAGTATTGCACCAATTATTGATTCTTACGTAAGAAGGCACTACTCGATAATTATTACGATAATTCTTATTCGATTATTTTATTTTATTGATTCAATAATTCTTTGCATTGATATTTTATATTCTTGTTGTTTTGATAAATTATCATTACACGGTATTTTCCATTATCGAAGCAATAATTCATATTATCTAAATAATATAATTAGAAAACATTATTGGCAATGTCTAGAAAGTTACATCTAAGGAGAGGTTTGGTCACCTAATTTGCGGCGATGAGGAGAAATCTTTATTGGAAAGCCCCTCTTTCACAGGAATGGCACGGTTGCCAATCTTGTGATTACGTAATATTATTTGTGAATAATTAATTATTGATTTATATGATGAGGAAAATATTGATTTTATGTGGATATAGATGGAGAAAATTTTAATGTGACAATTGTTGAAAATTGAAATTTTATCTTTTTACGATAAAATAATTCATTTAAATATATTATTATATTTTAATAATATAATAATGATGATATTTTTACGATGAATGTGGGATATATGAGTATATATGGAGGAGGAGTATTTTTGTTACCAAAAATATTTAAAGCATGTTTTATGTGTTGGTGGACCCATTTCTTATTTGAAATTTGATTATAGCTTTGTAAAATCGCTTGGTTTGTGGATTTCGGTCAATTTACATTTGGAATTTAGAAAAACTTCCTTCTGCAAAGTTGTAGATAATGGAATTTCCTATGGAAATTCGTGTGTTTTGAATTTTTCTGATAAAAGAGCTAATTATTATGAATTATTGAAGTTCCGCAGCTCCGAAATAATTGATTTTTGGAAGTTTAAAATATTTAAAATAGAAAAAACGTTTTTTGTGTTTGGTGGGCATCTTTAACACATGCTAAGTTGTTGAATTCAGATGATTCTAAGTGGGCGTAGACAAATTAATATATATATTATTATTATATTAAATTTTCTACTTTTTGGTATTCTAGCATTTTCTATAAATAGGGTCTTGGGTTAGAATTAAAATCACACCAAAAAGCTGAAGTTTTCTCTCTCTATATAATTGGCGTATTCTTGTGAGTATTTTGAGTATACTTTGAGTATTGCTATCTGGTGCAAGTTCAAGTCATAACCTATATCAGGTGTTTTACTAGAAATACTTATCTTTCGAGGTAAGGGATGTTATTTTATTCGAAAATGATATTATTTCTTCAATATCATTTTCTTAGAAATATTGGTTGGAAATTTTATCAAATTTGGAACTTTTCATGGTGAGATTTTTATTATTGGAGTTACTATTATTCATGAGTTCTTATTCACGTAATTACTATTCATGAGTTCTTATTCAGATTCTTATTCACGAGTTCTTTATTCACGAGTTACTATTCACGAGTACTAGCATGATGATGTTTTTGTGAAATTTCTATCTTTTGGTGTCGAGAGTTACTATTCACGTATATACGACCTTTATTCACGTATCTGACCTTATTCATAGAAAATTAAATTTTCATTTTTCGTCAAAATATCTATTATGGATACTAGCTTTGATTGTATCCATGTTTTGATCATTCTTGAATTTTACTCCACTCGATTACTTATGAAGTATTTTTGAACTTGGATTGTTTAAAATCTGAATCCTTAATATTATTCTTTTGTTTCCTTTGGATTCATTTCCTTTAAAATATTTTTCATCATCCTCGGTCCTAAATGATGATATTCTTGAATATATTTGCTTTTGTAGTGCAAAGATGAATGATTTCTTGATGAATATCTTTGGCGTAGTGCAAAGATGAGCAGTGTTGAGATGAACATACGAATTGGTGATTAATATCTTTGGCCCGTAGTGCAAAGATGAGCAGTGTTTAGATGAACATGACCCGGTGATGAATATCTTTACCTGTAGTGCAAAGATGAATATTTGATTCGGATATATATTGATTGATATTCTGAGGGATAAAATATCGACGATGAACTTTTAAATTCATATATAGAAGATAGTAGTTTGCATTCTCTACTTAACTCTTCTAATGAATTATTATTTCCGCTGCGAATACTGATTTAAAACTTGTTGTCTATTGCATTCTATTAGATTTTTCCTTGTTGAAGACTAACGATAATTTGTTGTATATTATCTTAGTCATAATATTCTTCTTGAGCTAGTTGAGCTCACCCTTTTCCTTTTTGTTCCATTTTTCTTCTCGGGAGGCGAGAATGTAGCGAGTACTAGTCGAGGTATGGAATGAAGGTTACAGAGAGAGTTGTTTAGTAGTCCTCACCATTTTTGTAAAATAATGTATCAATAATTATGATGGGGATTTATTTGCATGTGGATATTGTCAGATGGCAATATCGTATTTAAACTCACAGTTTATATGTTGTAATAATAAAGTTGTAGTTATTTTTGTACCATGTATTTGGCGATTTCGAGAATGGGTTGGATGGAATGGACCTATTTTAGGGCGTCACGGTTTGAGACAGCCCAATTCTACTTTGGACTCATCTCCAACTATTGAGGACTTTTGGGTGCCATCAAAGTTGCGAGATGTTCTTGGGTGGGTTCATGTGGGTATTTGTGTAAATTTGAATAGTTCGGTCTCATCGACCACCAAAAGGCTATATTCGATTTTATCTCCTATACCTTTTGCTGTCTGGGGGGTATTCATAATGGGTCCATTAGGTCTATTGCCTACAGATCAGGTTAACAAATACGAGTTCATGAAATCGAAGTTTGAAGCGTTCAGTAAGGATTTCAGTAGCTCATCCATATTCTGACAGGCACAATAAATGCCACCTCGGTGTAAGGAGGTTCGGGTGGACTTGCTGACCATTCGATGGTAGCCTTATTGGCAGGTGGTCCTTATGAGTTTGTCAGGCCCTTCGTGGTAGGCAAATTTCATCCTTTAGACGTTGTCAGGTTCTTCGTGGTAGGCAATTGTCGTCCTTATGGGTTTGTCAGGCACTTCGTGGTAGGCAAATTTCATCCTTTAGACGTTGTCAGGCCCTTCGTGGTAGGAAATTGTCATCCTTATGGGTTTGTCAGGCCCTTCGTGGTAGGCAAATTTCATCCTTTAGAGCGTTATCGGCCCTTCGCATGGTGGCAATTATCGTCCTTATAGGTTTGTCAGTCCCTTCGTGGTAGGCAAATGCCATCCTTTAGACGTTGTCAGGCCATTCGTGGTAGGCAAGTGTCATCCTTTAGACTTTGTTAGGCCCTTCGTGGTAGGCAAATGTCATCTTGTGGGTTTGTTAGGCCCATCGTGGCAAACAAATTCCCTATGAAGCAGATCTATCTCGCACTTCGGTAGCGAATAAGTATTCCTTTACTTTATTACCTAAATTTTTCTAAGTGTTGAGTTCGGATTGCTCCATCACTTAAATTTACCTTATCTGTTATATGACTTGTTTAGTTATTTATTAACAGTTTTAAGTTAAGTCCGTAAAGAGCTTGTACATTTTTCAAAATCATTAATATTAAAGTATTAACAACAAGTAACTGAACCGAAGTCATAAAGAACGAAGCCCATATTTCATTAATATTTAAAATGATTACAAAAGATGGAAAATTTAACAGAAATCCTATAAGCTATAAGAAGGGAAACTCGTCTTTGGACTTGACCGTCTTTGGAAGAATCGAGTATGGTCGGATCAACCTTAGCTGTGACATGTTTTGCCTTGTCCTTGCTTCGGCATTCATAGTACCCGTCAGAAAACATCTGGACCACCTTCTCATTCATCTCATTGGACTGACGATATTCTTCCTGGATTTGCTTACGAAGCTGATCAGTTAGTGGTGGGCCCAAATCCCTAATAGTCCAGAGTTCTCGAAGTTCCTCTTCAAGCTTTTGACGATGAGCCCTTTGTTCTGCATCTTTAGCTTGGTTATCTTTATTTTGCTTTGATAGAACTGAGTTGGATTGGGCCAGATCGTCGATTTTCTTCGCCAAAAATTCGTTTTTCTTCAAAAAATTGATATTTATATCAGTGAAGACTTGATGAGTGGCCCGGGACGTCTTCAAATCTTCTTTGGTTTGGGCAAGGTCTTTCTGAAGGCACTCTTTGTCGCGAAGGGCAACTTTGAGATTATTACTATCTTTCGCTAAAGCGATCTTAGCGAGGTATTCTCTCTTGACGACTTCCTCTTGAGTTGGCCTCTTTATATTTGGGGACGAGGCGTCCAAGAAGGCTGCGTTTACTGCAAATGATCAATGTTAGTCAAATAGTTCAAAATTAATGGGCCGGGACGTAAATAGATAAGTTAAGCTTACTTTAGCTTGGTACTTCATTCCCTCGTCGATTAGGTCCATGATAGAGCTGTTGCCGTACCGATGATCATCTGTGTCACGGACGAAGGAGTTGTAGAGCTAAAATGGGAATTTCTCATTGGATTCTGGCCAGAGAGTGGGGTATCCCATGGCTTCAGGCCTAGATTCCGAAGAGTTTGATTTTCTTTTGCGATCATGTTTGGGTGTATGCTCTACCTGTTCTTCGTCAGAAACAACGATTTCAACCAGGATATCCGGTGGAGGATCGGTGTCTGTTAGAGGTACTTGTGGCTCTTCGGAGGCCGGAGGATTCTCTTGGGTTTTCCTCTTTTTGGCACGAAGGATTCGGATCCGTTCGTCGTGAGGTTTATCGAGGAGGCACTCGGTATGAGTTTGTGTGGTGGTATGTTTATGTTTTCGGCCAGCTTGCTTTCTTCGGCGAGGTTGACTTGTACCTTCAGTAGGAGTTGATTCGGTTGCTTGAGCTTTGGAAGTTAAAGGCTCTTCGGTTAGTACTTCGGTAGGGGTCGGCGAAGATAAACCCGAAAGGAATCTGTCTAGATCCTTGATTCGATCGACGTTAGTTCGATCGGAGTTACTACGAAAGATGAAGAACAATTATGCGAGAATAATTTCTTAACTAAAATTGGTTAAGTTATACATTCTTTTGGGTAGGACATACATTTATGGTCTTATAACCATGCTTGCTTGCTTAGAAGTCTGAAGCTCCATTCCTTGAGGTGGATCTTTCTAAAAAGCTCGTTATTCTCTTATATCGTTCCTTTGAAATATCTCAAAGTTTGCGGAGATATGGTGAAATGGTCGATTGGGTATGGAGGAGATTTCGGGTCCTTTAACAAAGAACCACTCCTTATGCCATCCCTGGTTGCTCGAGGGAGTGTCCATCAGGGGTCACTTCTCGAACCTGGCATTAGGTTTGGGAAATTGTTTGCTCAGCATCTTGAAGCCTCGTTCTCGAGATTTACCGGCTATGAATAGGGTGAAGAAGAAGTCGACGGCAGGTGGAATCCCTTATTCATGGCAGAAGGCGATAAATGCCATGATGTGGATGTAGGAGTTCGGGACAAGCTGGGCAAATCCCACACCTACAAACCTTAGTAAAGTGATAACGAAGGCATGGAGGGGTAGGTGAACTCCCTTTTCAAGAAGGGTTACCGGCATGGCGGTCCAGCCTTCAGGTCGCTGGTGCATTCGTTCTTGGAGGGCTGGGGCCCTTACCGGTGGGGTGTCGGGAATGCTGTAGCTTGGTCCAGAAGGTTCTGTGACTCAATTTCTATCTTGATAGAAGGAGTATTGGTATATGGAAAGTATTCTTCATTCTTGAAGAACTCTGAAGGAGTTGGTGGTGTAATCTTGCTAGGGGGTAACTGCGGATTTGAGGTTTGGATCCATAGCTTCTTTGATAGGGCTTGGAGGAATAGAAGTGATGGGAGTCGCGATGGGGAACCTCTTCAGGAATTACGAGAGGCCATGAATGACGGTTTAGTGATGGTTTGCAGGAGGAAAGAAAAATTTGAAGGAGGACGAGAACGGGAGGTGACTGAAATTTGAAATGGCAAGTAAAACTATCAGATTGGGAGGAATTAACTTTTTATACTAGCAGTCTCTTCAACTTTTCACATAATTCAAGGGCGGCTCATTTAATGCCAGTGGTGTTGAGACTTTGAAGAGGCATCATTCTATTTTGGTCTTAAATTGTTAATCAGATTGGGCTTCCAGTTTTTATCTGCTATGGGAGATTTACCAGTTGGGATTCGGTGCGTTTCATTTTTGGCCTTTAATGATCTTATTATATTTCCCTTTGTCCTAGACCAGTGCCATTTATACTCTTTTATTAAACTTCCTGTTTAATAAAAGACTGGGGGGTAGTGTTGGGCCATAATACTTTAGACATGTTGGGTAGGTCTTGAAAGTATTGGGCCAGTTCATTGGGCTGACCCATTGGGAAGTTAATGTATTTATTTGGGTCCTCTTGAGGTATGGGGCCAAGGCAGTGGGTCGAATTACTAGATAAGTATGGTCCCACTAGGGTTTTGACCGGTGATGATTATGGGGATAGAACTTTGACTGTCATCTATGCATTGTATTCAATGAGGATTAGACAGGGCTTAGTCGGCTACAAGCTGTGGGCCAGGGGATGTCAGTGACATACAAAAGCAAGGAACTCACACAAAGGAAGGTAACACACTTAACCAATTTATTATCGCTCTCAATACACTAGACATATTTTCCTCCATTGTTAACCTTGTGATCGGCGATACTGACTCTCACGCCGGAGCTATCCCACGACGGTCAAGCCGTCAAGCTTTTGGTGTTGACTTGTTGAATTGTGCAGGATATCGGACACGTCTTGGTGATTGGGACGTGAAGAAAAATCTTGGCGTTAACATTGACCTTTAACAAAATAATGTCAATATTGAAACTAAAAATTAATGAATTATATTGATAATATGAACATCATTATTCCTAAAGATGTTATCTATTTTATGCTGCAACATCATTTTTTTTTAAAGATATTATCTTTGTTATGCTGCAATCAGTAGGTTTAAAGGACAATACTTTTTTTCTCGGTCATAGTCGGAAGTGGTTAGTATGAAATTAATTTTAATCGATTGATCAATATTGACCTTGAGGAAGAAGGAGGTAATCTCTACGTGTCGTATTTGTATTAATTATACGACTAGCTTACTGGCGAAGTTAAACTTTATAATGTAGGAGGCGTCATAACCTAGCATACCAAAAAAAAATTGGTCTGTGCCCAGTTACCAAAAATGGCCTAGTTGTAAGTCGCATCATTAAAAAGAGGACCAACAGCAAAGCATATCAAATCATCATAACTTGTTTTATAGAAAGTGTTGACAGGATTCAACTGCACATCCGCGCACCCTTAAAATGTACGGTAATAATTGGAATTTTCGCCTCGAGTGAAGAGCTATAACACACTTTTAAAAGACGTTGAGGATCCGGGACAAGCTCGGACTGTACTACATTTATCAATTCGGATTCTACGCGTTGGTAGAATTTCGGTGGAAGAAACGTATATGTCCTTCCTGAATCCCAAGTCTACGAGTGTGAAAATCACTGGAAACATTTACTGAATTCCACTTGTTATAAAAAGTTCAATTTTTTCTCTCCAATACTAATTCCTTCCATTGTTATCAAATAGTGAATAGTTGTTGGAAAAAGTCATTGTCTTCCATTTGGTTTTAAGTTATTGTCTTCCATTTGATCTTAAGTTCGAACCTTTGATTTTTCTAAAGTCTAGCTCTTTGATTTTGGCCTTCCCCATTTCTTGTTCTCCTCTCCAGATTTCTCCTATAAAAGGGAGCTTGGGCTCCTCATTTCAATACACCACAACACCAAGAAGCTTAACAAAGCAAAAGAGAGTTAGAGAGTGAGAAGCTCAGTTAGAAGCGTTACGAGAGTGAGGGTGTAGAGAGAAATAAACAGTTAGTTTATTTCTCAGTTGAGAGTTTGTAATCTCCACATTATTTTCATAGTGAATTTCTGAGATATCTCCTCATAACTTTTCCCAATTGGGTTTCTGCGTAAATTTTTGGTGTTATTATTTTATATCTCATACACACTACAAAAAAATATGTCATAGGCGACAGGAGTATTGGCGACGGCACATGCGCCGTCGAGAATGACCTTAATGCTGACGGGCATAACGTCGCTAATGGGTGTCGTCGCTAATAACTCTTTCCCAGGGAAAAAATAGGTGTGAAAATTTGGCGGTGGAGGGAAAACTTATTGGCGACGGTTATAGATGTCAATAGCGACGGCCTTGCCGTCGAGAATGACTCAATGGCGACGGTACTCGAACGACGGGACACGCCGTCAAGAATGAGGTCTTATTTTTAATTCCAGATTCAATTTCTTTTTCCTCTCCATTTTCTTTCCCTCTCATTTCTCTCGCCATCACGCCGTCGATTCTCGCCGTCGTTCATCGTCGTTGTTAGTCGCCGGTCCTCGCCGTCGGTCCTCTACCGTCTGGCCTCCCCCTTTCTCCTCCCCTTTTTTTTGGCACGATACATCATTACAATCTCCCCAATTTTTGTTCCTCTCTCACTGTTTACATTTCTTATTGTTGGCTTCCATTAGTAAGTTGCATTTTCTTCTTTTTAAGGTTTCATTTGTATATAAGTTCCAATTTAGTTATGTTCGGGTTTAATTTGGTTTTTTTCCTAATATACTGTATGTCTTGTTTTGGGCGATAAAGCAATGAGGCATTGACCTTCTCTGCATCTCTCTCTTTTGTGTAAGTTTTCTTTTATCTCGTCTCTTTTTTGGAGTAGTATGTATGTCGATTCATGTATATATGTTTATTTGAAATATTTTCATGTAATATGTTTGTCAATTCATATTACACTTAGCTATAGCAAACTAGATGCTATTAAATATGCTTTATTTAAATATGTTGGTCGACCAATTTAGGAGCCTAATAATTTATTACAAGGGACCTTGACCGGTTGTGGGTAATTAGTTGACTTACTTAATGTACTTGCAAATGGGTCGGGGTATTGTGTTCAAGGGTGTTCAGATTGTTAGAACTTAAAATGGACCAACCCATTTGGCCCTCTGGCATTGTTGTAGTGTCTCCTAGACCTATTTCCCACATGATTCCATCATTTTAACTGGAAGAAGTTTTAGAATTTCCTTGGCAGGCCTAAGATGAGTTATGTTTAGGGTGATGTGAAGAGTTTAATTTGGGGAAGTATTTTACTTTGACTACTTGAGTGCGTAAAGATTGTGGATTTATCAAAAGATTCCAACCTAATTTTTAGGAGGGTTTATTCAAGAGTATAATGTTTTAAGTTCTTCCAAAAATATTGCTCATAGAAGTTGTTGTCATGTTTTGAGTAGTCCATTAAAGCTATATCTTTTAGAATGTGTACCTCTTTTTTTCATTATTTTAGGGAGTATGGGATTGATCTGAGCCACCTTGTTTTCTTTTTCTATTTATGTTGTGGCCAGTTCTAATCAACATTACGGGTGATAGAACTTAGAATTGAGCTTCAAATGATACTTAGAACACAAAACATCTACTCGATTTCCCATTCATCAAGCATATGCGGGATGATGGATTAGTACATCATATACATAGTTAAGTGTAATATAGTTAAGTATTATTTTCCTGTAATATGTATATTAGGGAATTGCAAGGAAAATTAGAAGTTTATAGTGATTTTATGTGTTTACTATCTCAAAACCCTAGTATAACACTTAATATAAAATTTCAGTCCACTTTGGAAAGTATAACATGTGTACTTTTGGTTGAGATACATCTATGTTATTGAGATACATCTATTTGAAACGAATATAATGCTTTCTCAATATAAATTACCATGTCTTTGTTTCCATTTTGTTGCTTAATTAAAATGGTAGCATTGCGTTATTCTAAATATGTTCTAGAGGATTCTTTAATATGTAGTCTTTGATTTTGTATACTCGTGAGAATCGATGAATTAATTTCTTTTATTGTGGTTCATAATCCATTCTCAAGATAGTATTCAAAATCCGCCTCAGTCGTCCGAACGCCACGTAAACACACACATAGTACCGCGTAGGTATTAGACACGCGTTATAACTTACGAGACTCGATTAGAGCGTACGAAGACCAGAAGTTATCGTCCAGTTTGCAAAATTTGCCAACACTTAGGCAAAAAGCCAAAAAGAGGTCAAAATCCGCCTCGGTTGTCCAAATGCCACACAAACACACACATAGCACCGCGTAGGTATTGACACAGCGTTACAAC